>SNQJ01S0025570.1:103020-145404 GCA_010110895.2 Picea sitchensis
GTATAATAAAACTAATTAAATAATTATTGATTAATTAATGGTTGCAATTGATTAATTAAACTACCTATTACATTTAAAAACATGAGTATTAAATTTAATAAATTAATAAGTTATATAGTTAAATTGAAAGGTTACATATCCAAGAAGGGATAGCATATTAACTACATGAGGATAAAATAATAAAGGAGGGATAAGGGGCATTAACGGGAAAGGATAAGAGGTAATAAATGAGTTAGGTAGGGAGTAAATGAGGCGGGGGAAGTCAGTGAAGGAGGGATAAGGAAGGGAAGGAGGTTGATGGGAGGTTATTCTATGGGAAGTTGGGGGATGGATTTTGGGAGCTCTGGGTATTGCAGAGAGAATTGAAATATTGGGAGTGAGATTGTATCAGTGCACCGGGGTTGCTGGGAGTTTTGGGCATGGGGGCCAGGATATCCATTGATATCCTGGAGCTAGGGAGTTACCTAGTTGGCAGGGAGGAACTGGGTTTGGGCAGTGATTTGTAGAAGCGGCAAGGAGGCAAGCGGCGGAAAAACGGAGGTTAATAGCATCAGGTTCATGTATTTATTTCAAATTATGCATTGTGTTAATCTCTTATAAAATTTTATTATGATTGATAAATGTGTAGGCGAATGTGCTAAATTATAGAAATTTCTTGACTTTTACCATTATGTTGTAAATTAAATGGTTGTTTATTTAATTCGGCCCCTACAGAAAACCATTTATTTCCGCCTTGGGGGCAGTCGACCCAGTTGATACTAGACTCATCACATTTGATCTAGATAGTGGAGAACCATGCCTCCCCGCCCTGGTAGCTTTCCAGATACCAGTTAAGATCCAAAACATCACAGTTCATCAGTGTATCATTGACGAAGGTGCATTCACATGCATCATTTCCAAAGTATTCTGGCAGAAACTCGACTCCCCTGAGCTAGTACCATCTGCCATCACCCTACGAGCTTATGATGGTCAACTATCATCCCTTGAAGGGCTCTTCCAAAATGTCTCCATTGAACTCGGGGGAAAAACCATCCTCATAGACATTGAATTTATCTATGCCCCACTTGATTACAATATCTTGTTCGGCTGTAGCTACATATTGCTATGAAGGTGGTGGCATATTCTGTGTTTCGAATGATGATGTTCCCCCACAACGGAAAAATCGTCACCATCGATGAAATCACACATTAAGAGCCTAACCATTTTTCCAACATTGATAACATTCTCCCCCCCTGTCCATACTAGCCCGGACGCTTATTCATTCATTGACATGGGTCCCAAAATTTTCAAGGACCCATCCTTGCTGGGGGAATATCATGGAGCACCACCTATCCCGCACCCTTCAACACACGTGTGTGTATTATCTTCTAATGGAACAACCATCAGAGACACTATTACTCCCATAGAGGCCTTTCCTCACATTGACATTGCACTAGTTGAAGAACTATTACCTCAGGAATTCCCTGAGAATCCCACTGCACCACTTATCCTAGATTCCCCCCCTCTCCAGGGGAAAATCCCGGTTTGGGAGACAGTCCCCCAAGACATTACCAAAATTACCTTCTTCTACCCCCCACCTGGAGTCCAAGCATTCCAGGTAGCTGCAACCCTTACCCTTCCTAACATGGTGCTTGTCATCCCTATATGGTATCTACATCCACCTGCGATGGTTCATCAACCATATCTCCCTTCTCAGACAGAGGGAATATCGATGCAAATTCACCAGTAAAGGATCTTGCTACACCACTACCACCCCCAACTGTTGGCACCACTTCCATTGTGGGGGAAGACGAAAGAATAAAGAGCCCACAACTCCACTTCCTCCTAGAGAGAAATTACTTTTAATCAATTTGTCTTGCAGGTACCAAAACTGGCCTAGCCCAACCTGCCAAAGGAAAAATTCAGAGCTGGGGAAGAAGTATTTCACTCAAAAATTTCTCCCCCGACGCGTGACAGAAAGTGCATGGTTTTTCCTACCCACAGATGCGCACTGTGCACACTGTGCGCACCACAGACTTCTTTTCACTATGCATTCTACTCATTGTGCATCCACTGCGAACCTATCAGAGTTGTAACCCATGCATATCTCCAATTTTTCAAAATTGTAAGGGTTTTCATGATGATTCGAAGGCCCCTAGCCTTCATATTTTTTCTTTCATGCACTTTGTAAGGAAAATGCACTCCACTTAGAGTCCTTTCCCATATGAAAGGTTAGCTAACATAAGCACTTAGGGGGTAAAAAGAACCATATGTTATCCTCTTTTTCTTTGGTTTCCACATGGATGACTTGTTTGGCTTGTAAAATTTTAAGTTGAGATTATTGCTATCATACATAAAACACTTACATTGGGACTAGAAGTTAACTTTGCCCTTGATTATGGTCTTATGTCGCACCCTAGTGTGATATTGAGAAACAAAAAGGTGGTTAAAGGGACATTTCATCTCCCTTAACAAAAATATTTAGGAGAGGACAAAGCCCCCCTAAGGTTCCTCTTAGTTTTTTGAAATCATCTTAAAGTTGTAAGGGCCCATACATGCCCACATGTTGCAAACTTAGGATAGTTTCTTGAAATTTATTTCTTAGTTTACATCACAATCTAGGGAAGTTTAAAGATCAAAGTAATGGGCCCATACATGCCCACATGCTTACAATATAGGATAGTTTTCAATCTTTCTTAGTGTAAACAACATTTAGGGAGTTAAAAAGGATCTGTAAGGACCCATATGTCCATATGCTAGTTCTTTAGGGATTTTAAAATTATGCAAGGTTGTACCAATGACACTTAGTAAGCTAGGTAAAAAATATTTGTAAGGACCATAGGAAGTCCACATGTTTCAATCTCACACCTAACTTATTAAAAAACTTGGCACACTTTCTCACTTGCTTGCATAAAAAGTCACTCCTCACACACATAATTTCTATTTTGAATTGTGGAGGTTGAAGTAGATTTTCTCCAAAGGAATTCCGAAACATCCCACTACTTCTTTGGAAATTATCCACACCCATTAATTCAAATGAGATTGGTTCATACCCCCAATCTCTCAGCCCACCACATCTAAATTTTTTCTAAAAACTCACTAAGTTTTCCTCCATAGGAGGTGCCAAAAGAATCTTTTTAGTCTAGGTAGGATCTCAGGGGTAGACATCCAAGTAACCCCCCGTTCTCTGGTTCTCACATTTTCAAACATAGAAGTTGAGAAATAGGGAACTTTCAAATCCTCCAAGTCAAGTGTTCCTACACTATAAGGTAGGGAGATGCCTATGAAGGGTTGAAGGATGAGGTCCAGTTGTTCTGTGCATCCCTCCTTAAGTCACCCAACTCTTGGAATGGCATCCAGCCCGTGACCCATTTCTGAGGCCGAAATTATAAATTCTGCACTTTGACTGAGGTACCTAGTGACCAAAATTTAGGACATCTACCTAGGTGGCGATTGTGGGCTGTAATCACAGCTTGATCAAATTTTGTTTGGCTATTGGGAAATATTGCCAGCTCTTCTAGGATATGCACCCTCTACCCCTCATTATAACTTATTATTTCAACCTTCTCTAGTTCCTCTTCCAGTGGCTTCAGACCCCACTGTTGAGTTATTTTGGAAGCCTAAGTGCTATTTGAGAGGAAGGATAATACGTCTTTTAGGACACAAGCATTTGTTTTTACTTGTTCCCCCACGCAGAAAAAATCCACCTACCCACATGTTTTGTTAGTTAGAGTTGATTTATGTATGATGCTCATTTAATTACATGCAATTGTGAGTTGTACTATCTTGTGAAGGTCCAAATTATTCCAAGATCTTGTTCATTTATTTCTCTCTCATCACCATTTTCACACATTCACTTTGCAAGTCATAAACCATAGGGGATGCACATAATCCCCATCATTCCAGACGCTTGAAAAATCTTCCTACTATTCTAGGAGGAGTCCCTAGTCTTGCCCACTCACCGACTCAACCATCTCACAACCCCGTGAGTGTTACTATTTTGGGATCAACTTTACTTGGTTCCAATTTTCTTGGGTCCAATTCCCAAGGCCATCTGTACACTAGTTCTCCTTCACAAGGAGGTAGGTGACAAACTTCTTCTCAAGGGAGAAGTACAACCCCACCAAAAATCTCTCAAAGAACAGGTCCACCACCTGCTGACACGATGGATGGAACTAATACTCCACCAAATATCCTTATGCCATACTTGGCATCCCTTAACATTCTTTATTTAACCAAACTCATGAATGATCCCATTTTGCATGATCCCACTTGGCCCAATATGCCTACCAAACTACCTTAAGATATTCCAAAGTTTGAAGGAAAATCAGGGGATGATCCCACCATTCATGTTATGAACTTCCACTTGTGGTGCTCTTCAAACAACATCATGGATGATTCCATCCACTTAAGGTTATTTCAACGTACTCTCATTGCTTCCTCAGCCAAATGGTATGTTGAAGAAAAATAAGGGTCCCATGCGACCTCTGAATGATTGGGAAATGCCTTTTTGTCCTTATTTCAACTACTAGTTCATCATGATAATGGATTAGAACTTCTCAAAGTTCAAATAAACTAATGCTATCCATATATCTGATTACATCCATGAATGGCGTCGACGCCATAGTTTTTGTAAAGAGGAAACCACCAAAGAGAAATGTCTTGATTGGTTTCTCAAATCACTTATCTCTGTTATTTCCAAGGATGTAGCATCCACCTTCCCTCATACAGAGGAGGAGACCATCAACAAGGCCCAATAGTTTGACCTCATCTATGCTCAATCAGGTTACTTGTACACAGTGTTACCTGACGTACCCAGACCCATACCATTTGGACAAGACAAACCTAGGATGTCCCATGCTGTGGATGGGTTGATTGGTTCCATGACGCACCACAACCCTTACAACCAACCACCACCTATTTATGGTGCACCTCAATATCTGCAACCTTATGGAGGGCCATCTTATTACCCTCCTTCCACTTACCAACAATCATATCCTGTTGTTTCCCTTATGGTACGCTAGATTCATCCGGTCCCTCCATCAAATGTGGTTCCACCCCCAACCCTTACATGTGACCATAATAATTGTGGAGGTACTTCAACTTCCTATATGTCATATGGATCAACCCCCCAAAACAATCGTACTTTCCATTTCCCGGTCCTCCACAACCAGTTGCTCCTCCACAAAGACACCCACATGACGACATTAATTTTGTTCAACCCTCTACCATTCAACAGATTCAAGGTTTTGAATAGTTGAATGCAGAAAGTCTGACCCATCAGCCGAATAATGCCAAGAATAAAGGAAAAAAATGAAACAATAATAACCGAGGACCAGGAGGAAATAACCCCCAACAAAACCATCCTGCTGGGGAAATTAGAATCAAGGAAACCAAAACTTCCCTTGCGCTCTTTGTGGTGAGTATGGACATTATACACACCATTTCCCCCAAATTTATGACTTCAAATGAATGAAAGAATCCATGAATGAGCCACTTCCCCCAACACTGCCTGCCCCTCAGCAGGCCCCACAACAGTACTTGCAACAACCACCTCTGACTGTTCTAAAAAAACCTATTCCACACTGAGGTGTGATAAATACCCAACAGGAGGTACACCCTACCCCACCCCAAATGGGACAATATCAAAACCCAGGTCCCATAGAACCTAGAAATCCGGCTGATCGCAATATCCTCCTTACCAACAAAGATGAAATTATTCTGCAAACACGTGGTCGCCAGTACGGTGTCCCCCCTGAATCTACCCCAACCACTTCGGAAGTGAATCCAGCTACAACCGGACCATCATTGATTATTCCATGCCCTACCACTGAACCAAACCCTTGTATACCTCGTATGGCATTACTGTAACATCCCCAGCCACCAACAGGCTAGGGAATGCCACTACTCAAACACTTAACTTAGTGCTGACAACATATTGTAACACACCCAATATTTAAACTAGCTATGTCACATAATAGTTTCTCTTTTATATACGTATATACACACAGAGACATACATACATATTGACTGCCTGCAATTAAACATATACATACAATGCTCTAGCGGAAGCTTCTTATATAAAGCCTGAACAAACAGTTGCATTATGCAAATATACGATTTCATACTAAATTAACAATAGACACAGACATGCAGCGTATACAGGGGTATACCCTTAAACGTATGGACAACTATCCTCACACAAGCCATAAAATCCATAAAATAACACATAAATGACAATGCAACATTTAAACTCATCACATAACCGATACTTATCTTAGTGAGAATGTCACCAACTATGTGCAGACCGTCCACAAACCTCCCAGCCTTAGACTACACTATTAATCACTCTCAACAGTGAGTCACCCCTGAGCTGGGACTAGACTCCACCCGGGAAAGGGATTCCTAACTAGGCTATAGGTTCACGGTCAACTAGAAAGATTCCCTCTCAGGTGTTCACTCAACCACGGCCTACAACCTCTCCTTCCCTACATGCCTATCCCACCCAAGGAAGTGTGCCCCTTCTCTGCTCAATAGTCCTTCGGCTACCCCACTTCCCTTCCAAGGCTTCAACAACAGGCCAGAATAGAAGTCTCAGAGCGTTGTAGCTGTGGTTTAGCACCTTCAAGAAATCGATCCTCAACAATTCTCTCACTCAGAGAATTGCTCGTGGGCTTGACAACCTGCCTCTTCAATCCCGCTCCCAAGCTGACAGGTTCACCAACGGGAATGGTTATCAATCTGGTCTAGGTGCGGTGGTAGGACAATACAAGGTAGGTCAAGAACTGACGGAATGTATCACAGATACTAGTTCTTTATTTGAAGGAAAAATGGTAAGGTTCTCTGCATTTTCCTCCCCCACACTATAGTCAATTCCCCAAAGGAACTAAGTCTCGGTAATAAGTATGCATGCCTCCAACTTGACACTTGTCATGTTGGAAGTTGTTCTAATACACTTGTCCCCTACTTTAGGACTTATGATAAATTAATTATCCATACTTTATGTTTTTAAGAAATATTAGTATAATATTTCTTTTTGGCTTCAAGCTCTCTAGCTTAGCCTTGTTCTTAACTTTAGGCCCTCCCTTTCCCTATTTGGTTGGAATCTAGTCCCCCTTCTCTTTTATCATGGTCGGTCTGCACATGACGATGTATTTTATATTAATCATGAAACATATACAAAATAGGCGCACTGGCCTTTAACATCTAGGCACTCTGACCTAATTCCAATACATAAGCATTCCAGCTTATAATACTAGCTCATCAGCCTATAACACATATCATATACATAAAGGTTCACTGACCTTAATATTGCATGCACTTTAGTTACTACATGTGGTATCTGATGACCTCAAGGTTGCACGCTCTTTAGTTACTGCGCGCTGTATCCTTTGTCTTTAAGGTTTCGCGCGCTTTAGTTACTATGCGCGGTATCTAGAAATGTGCGCATTACATCACTTTACTGTGTAGTATATGCGCGTACCATGCCATGAAAGGTGTATTACAGAATTGATGTCTAAAAAAATCAATAGCTTAATATACTTGGATTATATTTACATTTGGGTTCGGCCGAGGGATATTACAATCCCCTCCCCTTATTTATGCACTGTCCTCAGTGCATCTTGTACCAATATACAACAAAATTTTCAAAATTTTTCAAAAAGATGTGGTTATTCTACCCACATTGCATCCTCATGTTCCCAAGTAGCGTCTTTAGGTCCATACCAGGTCCATTGGACCTTTACAAGCCCTATGGATCGATTCTGGAGTTGTTTGATTTTCTGATCCAAAATGCGCATCAGGTGCACTTGGAAAGCGCATCCTTGCTCCACCTGAATAACATTCCAATCAATAACATGATTAGCATCAGGTATGTGTTTCTTTAGAAATGATACATAGAATACATTATGAACAGACATAGATGTAGGTAATGCAATCATATAAGCAACTGGGCCAATCCTCTCTAGGATTTCAAATGGTCCACAAAATCTAGCTGCCAACTTGGCGCAACTTCCTAGCTTCAGGGAACTCCTGTTAGCTTTCACTTTCAAAAAAACATGGTCACCCACTTTGAATTCTCTGTGGATTCTATTTTTATTAGCATAAATTTTCTGTCTGTCTTGGGCAACTTTCAAATTCTGCTTAATTTTTAATATTTGGTCCTCCATCTCCTTGAGAAACTCTGGCCCGACTACTGTTCTATCAGCTGGGTTATCTCAGCTTACTGGAGTATTTCACCTTCTGCCGTAAAGTGCTTCAAATGGGCTCATCTTCAATGATTCCTGATACCCATTGTTGTAAGTGAATTCTACTAAATGTAGGTAGTCTTCCCATTTTGATGGTTTATCCATCACATACATTCTCAACATATCTTCTATTACTCTATTCACCCTTTCTGTCTGTCCATCAGTCTTAGGATGGTAAGCTGTACTAAATTTCAAATTTGTTTTGAATCCTTTGAACAATCCTTTTCAGAAATTCAAGGTGAATTTTGGATCTCTATCAGACACAATCGTTTTAGGAATTCCGTGCAATCGTGCCACTTCCTTCATGAAAATATCAGCAACATTTGCTGCCTTGTGAGTAGTTTTTAGTGGAATAAAATGGGAAGCTTTTGTAAGCTTGTTCACCACTACCATAATCAAATCATGTAGCTTGCCTGTTCTGGGCAATCTCGTAATAAAATCCATGGTCACTACTTCCCACTTCCATTCAGGAATGGGCAAAGGTTGCAGCAATCCTACTGGGTGCCTATGCTTTGTTTTAACTTTATGGCATTCCATACACTTAGCAATATATTCTGCAATTTCTCTCTTCATACCTGGCCAAAAGTATTGTCTCTTGACCATTGCTACGATTTTCTGATATCTAGGATGCCCTGCATAAGGAACATTATGCATCTCATGCAAAATTATACATTTCAAGTCCTGGACATTTGGTACAAAAATTCTGTTCTTGTGAAACAATATTCCATCTACTCCCAACTTATAACTATCCATCTTCTATGGTGTCTTACCTTGCCGTAATTTTGCTATCAATTCTTTGTACTGCAGGTATGTATTTGCAGCCTCTAGAATTTTTCTTTTAACATCAGTCTGATACATGCTGATGGTTGTAGCATGAAGCTCATACATGCTCCTGCTGAGTGCATCAACCACTTTATTTTCTTTTCCTTTGATATGTTTCATATCAAATTCATATTTAATTAGAAATTCTAACCATCTACTTTGTCTAGCATTTAGATTTGGCTGATCAAATAAAAATTTCAGACCATTGTGGTCTGTTCTTATCTCAAACCTTTTCCCCATGAGGTAGTGTCTCCATTTCTTCAGGGCATGCACTATGGCTGCCAACTCCAAATCATGAGTAGAATAGTTTCTTTCATGCTCCTTCAACTTCCTTGATTCATAACATATCACCAATCCGTTTTGATTGAGGACTCCACCAAGTCCTTCATTACATGCATCTGTGCATACAATGAAATCTTCATTTGGGTCTGCAATTCTTAGTATTGGAGCACTTGTCAATAATTGTTTCAAATGTTGGAAACTTCTTTCACAGTCCGACGTCCACTGAAACATCATACCTTTTCTTTGCAATGAAGTGATTAGGTGTACTGCCTTTGAGAATCCTCCAATGAATCTCCTGTAGTAGCCTGCAAGGCCCATGAATGATCTGACCTCTGTCACATTCTTTGGTGTTGACCATTTCCTAATGGCTTCTATCTTCTCAGGGTCTACTGCCATCCCATCTTTTGAGATGATATGCCCCAAATAATGAATTTATTTCTGATAAAATGAGCACTTGCTCAATTTGGCATACAACTGATGTTCCTTTAATACTTGCAACACCATCCTCAAATGATGTTCATGTTCTTCCTCTTTCTTAGAGTATATAAGAATGTCATCCAAAAAGACAATGACAAACTTGTCTAAATATTCTCAAAAAACACCATTCATTAAGCACATGAAAACAACTGGTGCATTTGACAACCCAAATGACACCACTGTGAACTCATAATGACCATACCTTGTCCTGAAGGTGGTATTGTTGATATCTTCCTCTTTAATTCTTACTTGATGGTATCCTGATATGAGATCTATCTTTGAAAATATCTTTGCATCCTTCAATTGATCAAAAAGATCATCGAACCTTGGTAGAGGATACTTGTTCTTTACTGTCACTTTGTTCAACTGTCCGAAATGAATGCACAACCTTAACGTTCCATCTTTCTTTTTCACAAACAAGACTGGGGAACCTCGAGGTGACACACTTGGGTTTATATACCCCTTCTTCAAAAGTTCTTCACACTGCATCTGCAACTCTTTCAATTCTTGTGTACTCATTCTGTAAGGAGTCTTTGACACAAGAGCTTCTCCTGGTGTCAGATTTATAGAAATATCAAGGTCTCTCTTTGGGGATAATCCTGGTACCTCCTTGAATACATCTTCAAACTCTTTCAAGACCACATAATCCTCCAAATTTGATACCTTGTCTTTAGGTGTCTCTTCCATATGAGCTTCAAATATTTGACATCCTTTTCTATAGCATTTCTTCAGCTGCAATGCTGAAATTTCTCTAATGGTTACTGCCCTGGGAATTCCCTGCACTTTCCTTTGGTTCCCCTCTTCATCCAAGCAAGTGAATGTTTTTTTATGATAGTCCAGTAGAGCATGATGTGGGTCCAACCAATCCATCCCGATTAAACAATCATAGGAATCTAAAGGTAAGATATTCAAATCAGTCCATTCATGTCCATGAGACATGACTTAACCATCTCATTAACCTTTCTTTTGGCTCCTGTAGCCAACTATACCAACCAAGATTTTTCATGCTTGCTTCTTGGTAATTGCAAAATTTCTACCATCTTAGGATCTATATAACTATGACTAGCTCTTGAATCAATTAAAATAACAATGGTTTGGTTGTTAATCATACCTTCCACTTCAATCATGTATGACTGATATTCTTATTGCTTGTTATCCAGTGCTGCATAGATCCTTGGAACATTTCTACCCATGTCATCCATTGTTTCAGCTTGCTGTACATTATAAACAATCCTTCCTTTTTCACCTCTGTGAGGACAATCTCTGAATCTATGATCTCCTTTACAACCCCAACATTGAATAGGTGGTTGTCTTGGCCTTTGGCCTTCTGCCTCTATCATTTTGGGCTCTTTAGGAGTTTGTGGTCCCTGTGGATTATTTATGAAGAATGGTGATTTAAATAATTTATTCCTCTGATCTACCTTGAACTTTGTTTTGTCTTCCCAAACTTTTTGNTCCTTCCTTTTTCACCTCTGTGAGGACAATCTCTGAATCTATGATCTCCTTTACAACCCCAACATTGAATAGGTGGTTGTCTTGGCCTTTGGCCTTCTGCCTCTATCATTTTGGGCTCTTTAGGAGTTTGTGGTCCCTGTGGACTATTTCTGAAGAATGGTGGTTTAAATCCTTTCTTTCTTTGATCCACCTTGAGCATCTTTTTATCTTCCCAAGATTTTTGGAAAGTTAGTTTGTTTTCTGCTGATCATATAGACATTTATCTCGCCTTATGGTCTCTTCTAATGTCTTGGGATCATCATAATGTATTTTGTCACTGATGAATGCTGGCAATCCACTCAATTACCTTTGAATTTTAACTCTCTCATCCTTGATGAACGAGATGTACTTCAATAGTTCTAGGAATCTTCTTTCATATTCATCTATGGTCATGCTTCCAAGTTTGAGTTCAAAGAACTCTTTCATTTTCTTGTCATAATACTTCTTAGTCACGTATTTCTTCTCAAAATAGTTCTTAAATTCCCTCCAAGCAACACTCTTCTCTTTAATGTGATGTACCTACACAAGCTAATCCCACCACATGGATGCATTTCCTTTGAGTTGATAGATGGAAATTCTAACCTCTGCATGAGAGGAATAATTGTGTAATTGGAAATACTTTCTCATGCCCAACAACCATGTTTCTGCATCTTCATCCTTCTTGTGCTCACCATCAAATGTAGGAGGTTTGATTTTGTTTATTTCTCCTCGTAGCTCATCCACCCCAGACCTCTTATGTTGTCTGCCAGGGGATGGACTTGTGCTGCTACCTGCTCTTTTATTGGAATGCTTCGGGGGGTGATGGTGGTGTCTGCTAACATTTCCTGATTACTTTTTCTCATCTGAAGGTTTGTGACTTCCAGATTTACTTGAGTCACTTTATTTTTCCAATTTATTTTCTATTCTGTTCAAACTTTGCAATAACTTCATGTTGAAGTCATCTTGCTGCTCTTTGGCTCTCATAAGCCTTTCATTATCAACTTTATGGCTTTGGACATCCTTTTGCAAATTTTTAATGGTCTCCACCATATTCAGGTTTTCATTCCTTTCCTCTCCATGTCCACTGGAGTTGGTTCCTTCAATATCCAAATGGATAATCATCCCTCTACTCTCATCTGGTTGACTATAGTTTCCCTGTGTCTCTTCCATTCCTATGGGTTCGGTATTTGATCTGATCTGATCTAGTTGCTTTTAATTATGCAAAATGTGCAGCCATTGAAACTTATTAGGTTAACTAAATCAACAAACCACGAGAAATATGAACTATTTCAGCTCAATAAATATATCAGAACTATCTTTTCTGATTTCTTGGTGTTGCCTCCATGACAATTCTTAGACAAGACCCAAGTTTTGAGAACTTAGCAAGAACTACATCATCACGCAGAGATACATCAAGTGAAAGGTGGTTTTTCGAAACCACTTTTTCATAAGCTCCGATGTCACGTGCTTCAAAATTTCAAATCCACCATTCATGGGATGCGTGACGGTTACTCTGATCACCCTGTCTCATTCGCTCGTACATCACAGCCATTTGAGGTTAGGTGAATGCCGCCATGTAATGAACTCAAAAAGTTTAATCATTTGAAATGGATTAGCTGAGCATGTAAACCCATTGCACTTGTGTGAAAATCTGTCAGGGATTCATGATTGAGGCTCTATAATTACCAACTCTTGGGTATGGAAGCATCATCTTATTCATCAACGAGTAGTCTCCAAACTGGTTCAAATTTCTCATTTCTACAAAAGTATTTCAATTTCCACAGAACTGAGGTATATGGACCCAGTTAAATCCAATGGGACTGGTTATTTGGGAAACATGCTAAATTTTCGTGCGAGTACGAAGGAAAAGGTAGCCGCGTAGATATTGGCGACTAAATTTCACACAACACTGGTTACTGATTCGATATTGGAAATCAGACTGAATCCAGTCATGAGAGACCTGGTTATCAACAGACCAATTGCTAAGAAGAAATGAAGCAAGCGACAAAAGAAGGAACCCGTCACTGAAGCGAGTGAGAGTGTTGGAGAGAATCAACCAGTCTGGTTAGTTTCTTTTAAGGAGGAGCTAGCTAAGCTGAAATGAGCCCTCAATTACAATTGAGTATATTTCAACGATTTTTGGATAGATGATAGCAGAGGTAAGGGAGCTCCAGAGATGATAGACCTGTTCTTGAATGGTCTCTTTAAATAGGACCACTGCTATTTTGAATCATCTCCTTTTTGTAATTTTGGATTTTGAATGAATATATAAGTGCAGAGGTGGATTTGTACTGCTTATGATAGGATTTCACTGATGGTGATATGAACCTTGTTTCATTTAATATTATGTGTCTTCTTGTGACTTATATTTCACTTTCAACTGTTTGAATAAAACCCAGAGTTCATCTCACTCGCTTGACTCCTTTTAAATAATACTTCAATGCAGTTGTGTATTCCTCTTTCTTTGAATGCTAGGTAAATTTTCTATTTCAACTCAGGATTGTCGTCTTAATTATCATTTCAGACGATTTTGCACGCATAAAATTCAACTTGTGTACCTTTATTTATCGTGCAAGCAACTTTATAAGGTAAATCACGTTTCCACGCACCTGTGTTTGCTATACATTTCCTCTTCGTCGCGCCAATAACTTGCACGCACTACTTTTGCGTTGCGTGCCAATATCCACTGTGCATTGTTTCCGTATCACGCTAGGATATTCCACATGCATTTCTCTCTATGCATTGCATCGTGCTAAAGTTTCAATATGCCTTACCGTGTACAATAATCTATATGCCCCATCGAATACTCTATCGTTACTGCGCACCACTACCTACGCGCACCCTTGCCTACACTGTAGCGATACAACTCATACTTCTACCGTGTATGCACCAACCCAACTTTACTGTGCTTTACCATACTGTGCACATCACGTGCACCTTTACTATGTGTATGCACTCTGCGCCATGCTAAATTTAGCATGCACATCCTTACATTTTATTCTTCTGTGCGATGGCCTAATTTTCCATAAACGCAATATAGTGTATACCCTACTGTAATCGATACCATACTATAATCTCGTCTCCATTCGACTTGTTTGGCCCATTCAGGCTCAGTGTCCAAAACTGACGCTATGATACCATATTGTAACATTCCCAGCCACCAACAGGTCGAGGAATGGCACTACTCAGACACTTAACTTAGTGCTGACAACATATTGTAACACACCCAGTATTTAACCGAGCTATGCCACATAACTTTTTCTCTTTTATATACGTATATACACACACAGACATTCATACATATTGACTGCCTGCAATTAAACATATACATACAATGCTCTAGTGGAAGCTTCTTATATAAAGCATGAAAAAATAGTTGCATTATGTAAATATACGATTTCAGACTGAATTAACAATAAACATAGACATGCAACATATATAGGGGTATACCCTTAAACATATTAACAACTATGCTCACACAAGCCATAAAATCCATAAAATAACACATAAATGACAATGCAACATTTAAACTCATCACATAACCGATACTTATCTTAGTGAGAATGTCACCAACTGCGTGCAGACTGTCCACGAACCTCCCAGCCTTAGACTACACTATTCATCACTCTCAACAATGAGTCACCCCCGAGCTAGGACTAGACTCCACCCGGGAAAGGGATTCCTAACCAGGCTATAGTTTCACTGTCACCGAAAATATTCCCTCTTAGGTGTTCACTCAACCACGGCCTACAAACTCTCCTTCCCCACATGTTTGTCCCACCCAAGGAAGTGTGCCCCGTCTCTTCTCAACAGTCCTTCGGTTGCCCCACTTCCCTTCCAGGGCTTCAGCAACAGGCCGGACCAGAAGTCTTAGAGAGTTGTAGCCGTGGTTTAACACCTTCAGAAAATCAATCCTCAACAATTCTCTCACTTAGAGAATTTCTCACGGGTCTGACAACCCACCTCTTCAATCCCGCTCCCAAGCTGACAGGCTCACCAACAGGAATGGTTATCAATCTGGTTTGGGTGCGGTGGTAGGACAATACAAGGTAGCTCAAGAACTGACGGAATGTATCACAGATATTGGTTCTCTGGTTGAAGGAAAAATGGTAAGGTTCTCTGCATTTTCCTCCCCCCCACTATGGTCGATTCCCCAAAGGAACTAAGTCTCGACAATAAGTATGCATGCCTCCAACTTGACACTTGTCATGTTGGAAGCTGTTTTGATACACTTGTCCCCTACTTTAGGACTTAGGATAAATTAATTATCCGTACTTTATGTTGTTAAGAAATATTAGTATAATATTTCTTTTTCGCTTCAAGCTCTCTAGCTTATCCCTGTTCTTAAATTTAGGCCATCCCTTTCCCTATTTGGTTGGAATCTAGTCCCCTTTCTCTTTTATCATGGTCAGTCTGCACGCAACAATGTATTTTATATTAATCATGAAACATATACAAAATAGGTGCAATGGCCTTTAACATCTAG
Source organism: Picea sitchensis (assembly GCA_010110895.2). NCBI lineage: Eukaryota > Viridiplantae > Streptophyta > Pinopsida > Pinales > Pinaceae > Picea > Picea sitchensis. The sequence continues at coordinate 118,786 of SNQJ01S0025570.1, forward strand.
GCAGTCTGGTCTAATTCCAAAACATAAGCATTCCGGCTTATAATACTGGCTCACCAACCTATAACGCATATCATATACATAAAGGTTCGCTGACCTTAATACTGCGTGCACTTTAGTTACTGTGCGCGGTATCTTCTGACCTCAAGGTTGCGTGCTCTTTAGTTACCGCGTGCTGTATCCTCTGTCTTTAAAGTTGCACGTGCTTTAGTTACTGTGCGTGGTATCCAGAAATGTGCACTTTACATCACTTTACTACGCAGTATATGCACGCACCATGCCATGAAAGGTGTATTACAGAAATGATGTCTAAACAACTCACTAGCTTAATATACTTGGATTATGTTTACATTTGGGTTCGGCCGAGGGATATTACAATTATGACAGAATGTACATAACCCTCATGCTAGGGCAACCCATAAGTATAGTCTGGTCGATGATTTAGCTCAGTCACCTACAACCATGTTTGTATTGGAGGTCCTCCAAACCTGTCCAACTCAGCGAAAATCCTTGCTTTCTGCCTTGGGGGAAGTTGACCCAACTGATACTAGACTCATCACCTTTGATCTAGATAGCGGAGAACCATGCCTCCTTGCCCTGGTAGCTTTCCAGATACTAGTTAAGATCCATAACATCACAGTTCATCGGTGTATCATCGATGAAGGTGCATCCACATGCATCATGTCCAAAGTAGTCTGGCAAAAACTCAGCTCCCTTTGTTGGACAACTGAGAGGGGGGGTGAATCAGTTGTTACCGGGCTTAAACAATTATGCCACTTTTAAATTCTTTACAAGGCACTCAAGGATGATCACAATCATGTAGGTAAATAAGCAACGGGACATTCAACATCAGTCACATATATGAGATACACAGAGACAGATATTTCCTGAGGAAACCCATAAAGGGTAAAAACCTCTTCTTCTTTATATGATAAGTATTATTTACATTATTTACATTATCATACATATGAGCACCAACTCATTGTGAGGCTACAAACTCTGTTTTTGCAAGCTGCAACTTGTTGAGAGCACCAACTCTCTGTTTTCTCTAGCACCCACTAGAAGGAAGCACCAACTCGCTGGTTTCTCTAGCACCAACTAGAAGGAAGCACCAACTCGCTGGTTTCTCTAGCACCAACTAGAAGGAAGCACCAACTCCCTGATTTCTCTAGCACCAACTATAAGGAAGCTACAAATCCCTGTGTTCAAGCACCCACTTGAACCTCTAAAGACAACAGTCCTCCCTAGAACCTCCCTACCACCTTGGTTTATCAATATGAATTACTGAAACTTATTACACTGATATAGTGTTCAACAACAGCTTACCAGTCTCATCACTGTTCTGCAAGATTTCGCTGCTCTGTCTTCCTCACTGTCTTCCTATACGCACCCCTTACACTTTTTTTTCTGCTGTCTTTTGTACTCTATGCACCATTCCTCTTCAATGCACCATTTGTCTTCTGTGCCTCCCAATTGCTGCACTCCACCTTCTTCTTTGCACATGCATCACACCCAACAACAACAACAACAATCTCTTCTTTGTTCCATATTCTTATACTCATTGTGCATCTTGTGCATGCTCTCTGTCGCATGGTTCTACATCCTCTGCATGTTGAGTGCTTTGCCTGTTCATCATGGAAACTCTTCGGCTTCTCTCGCAGTTTTCCCACGCGTTCAACATCACTGGATGTCATGCTGATATTCCTCAGCCTCTCTAGCAGTTGAGACTCTTCGTCTTCTTTGGCATAGTCGAGCTTATACTTTTTTCTTCAGTTATAGACTTCAATGCTCATCCACTTGTCAGTCCCTCTAAGAATCATCTTCATTCACTGGATGAAGCTTGGAGACCCTTCATCTCCTCTGGCGATCACACAGAGGTTTCTTCCAATCTTTTGGCAGAGACCATCAATGGTTTCTAGCAGTTAGATTGCGAGGAGCAACATTAGCCCTCCGATCGTGCCCAAAATCACCTGCACCATTGGATTGACTTCATGTGATCTTGCATTTATTTCACCAATCCCCATTTCAGTATTTCGGGATCCTCGGGGTAAATATTTGTTACACTCCATGTCCTGATCCCCGAAACTCTGGAAAAAGGAGTTTGTCTATACTAGCTCCTTCCCCCACGGGACCATAGGCGGTGACCACCAGCTAGTTCGAAACTGTATATCACAATTTCTCATTTCAGGATTTCGGCGTTTCTGTGGTGAAGTGTTCTTGACACCTTCAAGTTCTGGTATATGAAACTCTGAAATGGAGTCAGATCAATGGTTCATACTCCTGAGTTTCTCCTTTCAGTGAATCGACATTTCGCAACTTCGGGTTTCGTGATTTCGGGATTTTTCCCTTTCAAGTCATCATGACTTCAGCATTATCAAATTCATGACCACAAAATCTTCGAAGTGATTGGACAATTCACATAACCTACTGAGATTGACGGTTGACGAGATTTTAGCGTTTTTCCCTTCAAGTTTTTCGAGACACACAATGGTCCCTTTCGGCATTTCGGAGTTCGGGACATCGTGATGGTGGAGTTTTTTCTTGCTGTGTAAAACTCTGAAATAGAAAGTTCCGATGTGAGGTAAACCTGCTGACGTCACACGTGGATTGACACATGTCAAATAGCTACCACGTGTCATTCTGATTTTTGACTTACATGTGTCTGAAATGTTGAATCAACTTGACACTTGTCATTACCTGATAGTGCCACGTGCCCTTAGCTGACATGGTTTGTTGATGTGTCTGTTTCTAGGATTTCGTATTTCAACACTTCAGGACTCCTGATGTTGAGAGTCTCTGACTTCTCCATCTCCCGGTATCTGAAATCCCGGTATGATGTGCCTGCTTCTGGAATTTCGGTGTTTCACTTTTCGGCACTTCGGGACTCCTGATGACGAAGGATCCTTGTCTCTCCATCTCCTGGTAATCGGAATCCCAATATTCAACATTCCAAGTGATGTGCCTTTTCGGGTTTTCACATTTCGGCATTTCGGGACTCCTGGTGTCAAAGGGTCCTTGTTGCTCCATCTCCCAGTAACCGAAATCCCGATATTCAACATTCCGAGTGATGCACCTTTTTGGGTTTTCACATTTTAGCATTTTGGGACTCCTGATGTGGGAGTTCTTGACATCTCCAACTCCTGGTATCCGAAATCTTAGTAGTTGAAAAACTCTGAAATGAAGTTTGACAAAAACTTTGATCTTGCTATTCGATCATCGTTGCGCTGCTGGTCTTCCTTGCCTACTTGTTTGCCATCAAATGAACAAGCATACCTTCGCATACTCTCATCTTGTCAAGCCAGTTCTGCATCGTCTTGCCAAAATACTTCTGGTGCCCACCTGGCACATCCTTCCTGTACCCAAGTCATTATTGTTGCTGTACTTGCCATCAATGACAAGCATACACTGCCTGTAAAACATTCCAACACCCTTGATCTAGTACCATTTTCCATCACCCTACGAGCTTATGATGGTTGACCATCGTCCCCTGAAGGGCTCTTCCAAAATGTCCCCATTGAACTCGGGGGAAAAACCATCCTCATCGACATTGAAGTTATCAATGCCCCACTAGATTACAATATCTTGTTCGGCTGTAGCTACATGTATGCTATGAAGGTGGTGGCATCTTCTGTGTTTCAAATGATGATGTTCCCCCACAACAGGAAAATCATCACCATCGAAGAAATCGCACATTAATAGCCTAACCATTCTGCCAACATTGATAACGTTCTCCCCCCTATCCGTACTAGCTTGGACGCTTATTCATTCATTGACATGGGTCCCAAAATTTTCAAGGACCCATCCTTGCTGGGGGCATATCATTGAGCACCACCTATCCTGCACCCTTCATCACACATGTGTGTATGATCTTCTAATGGAACAACCATCAGAGACACTGTTCCTCCCATAGAGGCCTCTCCTCACATTGACATTCCACCAGTCGAAGAAATATTACCTTAGGAATTCCCTAAGAATCCCATTGTACCACTTATCCCAAATCCCCCCCCCTTAGGGGAAAATCCCGGTTTGGGAGACAGTCCCCCAAGCCATTACCGAAATTAAATTTTTCTACCCCCCACCTGGAGTCCAAGCATTCCAGGTAGCTGCAACCCTTACGCTTCCTAACATGGTGCTTTCCATCCCTATATGGTATCTACATCCACCTGCGATGGTTCCTCAACCATATCTCCCTCCTCAGATAGAGGGAATACCGATGCAAATTCCAGTACAAGATCTTGTTACACCATTACCACCCCCAACTGTGGGCACCACTTCGACTGAGGGGGGCAGATGAAAGAATAAAGAGCCAACAACTCCACTTCCTCCTCGAATTCAACCTCCTTGCGTGCTATGTGAAAGAGAAGGGTACCCCACTAATAGATGTCCTACTCTTCCTGAGTTATGCAATTTGATCCAACTCCCTAGAGAAACCATATTGCTCACCACTCCACCAAGTATGTCCACTACTACTCTGGAGTCCTCCACTTGAGGCAATCAAGGGTTGCGAACCAAATTCTCTTGTGCCATATGCTCATAATATGGCCATTATACTCATCATTGCCCAGCTCTACCTCAATTTTGCCAAACCTTAGCTACAGTAAGCCAAATGTCTCGGCCAGAGCTCACTCGACCACCTTCTACTGAGGCTCACATTACTGATATTTGATACATTTCGTCATGAGTACTTGTGCAAACAAGGCACTCTCCATAGTATCAGGACGTTCACTTTATTTCCAGCGGTCCCTTGCACCCTGTACATGATATCCTGTCTGTGTCCTCACCACTAGAGGACAACCACACGTTGACAGTTCCCCCTGTCACCTCCCAGGATCCCCTGTATTCTCAAAATTTTCACTGCGATGAAGATATCTTGGAAGAACTCACTACCCCCGATTTCCCATGGAATGCACTCCATCATCGAGCACTTTTTCTTTCATAGGAGGCCTTTCATCCTCTTGCCCAAACGAACTCAACATTTATACGAATTATGCATCATTTTTCAATGATGTCGCCAATAAAATATCCTCTTGAACACCCTCAAGTGCATATTTTGCGTCACTATCGGACGCCTCCTTGGGTTCATTGTTTCCCAACACGGCATCACGGTGGACTCCCTCAATGTCCAAGCTATCACAAAAATTCCACCACCTAGGAATTTACGCCTACTACAAAGCTTGCAAGGAAAAGCCAAATTTTTACGTCGCTTTGTCCCAGACTATGCCACACACGCACATGGTTTTCTTCACCTCCTACATCGTGATATCCCATTTCAATAGGATGAACATGCTCAAACAAGTTTTGATGATTTAAAATCTGCCTTATCCAATTCCCCTTTGATTAGTCCTCCAGACTATGATCGTGATTACATCCTCTACTTGCCAGCCTCAACCATCTTAGTAGCAGGATTTCTCGTCGAATTAGGGGATGATGGGAGTAAACATTTCATTTACTACATCAGTAAAAATATTTCAGGGCCACCCCTAAATTACAATCATGATGAGAAACTTTCCCTAGCAGTTGTCCTCACAATCCAAAAGTTGTGCCATTATATCCTACTTCAAACTACTAAGGTCATAGCAGATTTCAACCTCATGCAATAATTCCTTAGTCGAAGACAAATTAATGACAAATTTTCCTGATGGATCGTTGTCCTTTAGGAATACGACCTAGATTTATCAACTCCCAAAAGCAAGAAATTTCTTTCCCTCACTGAACTCATTACGAATTTTCCCTCGGATGTCACATCTTCCCTTGTCAATATAGATTTTCCTGACAAACACCTCTTCTTCATCCCCTTCAATGAACCTTGGTACGACAACCTCCTCATATACCTATGGAAACAAAATTTTGGGTCTAATCTCTCTTGAGATGATTGTCGACGCATTCACCATCAGCTCCCCTGACATCTCCTCATCAAAGATGTTCTTTATCGCTGCGAGGTCGACACCATCCTTCGTCGATGTTTGACCATTGACGAAGTTGATAGAGTCTTGAATGATTTCCATAACAACTCTTGTGGTGGTCACTTCTCGGGTATGTCGACTGACCAAAAAATAATTCAAGCATGATACTTCTAGCCCACATTGTTTCATGACTTCATCCATGCTGTCAAGCGATGCGACAAATTCCAGCTTTATGCAAACAATGCACGAGCACCACCAGCTCTTCTACACCCAATCATCACCACTGACCCCTTCTACAAATGGGGGATAGACTTCATGAATTTCCATCCTCCATCCAGTAATGAATGCAAGCACATTGTTGTGGCAGTAGATTACTTTACCAAATGGGTTGAAGCCATGCCCACTTTCAACAATATCACTAACACAGTAGCACATTTTTCTTCAACCATGTCATTACCCGATTCAGAGTCCCACTACAGTTAGTGTCTAATCACGGTAAACACTTTTAGAACGATATCTTCACAGAACTCTCCTAAAAGTTAGGATTCTCCCATGAGTTTTCCTCCCCTTACTACCCTCAGTCCAACGGACAGGTCAAGGCTGTCAACAAAGTCCTCAAAACCATGCTACAACGTACTGTCAACAAGCATAAGACCAATTGGAGTCATATGTTGTTTTCTGCATTATGGGATTATTGCACGACAGTCAAAACTGCCACCGATTTTACATCATTGCACCTCGTCTATGGGATCGAAGCCACCCTCCCTATTGAGTGCAAAATCCCCACATTACGAACTGCCATTGAGATATTACCTGACACTGCTCCAATGGAGTAGCGCTTGCTGACCTTAGAGTCACTGGATGAAGATCGTCGATCTTCATTACATAACAATGATGTAGCTAAAAAATGGTCCAAATCCACCTTCGACCGCTATGTCAACCTTCATTCATTTAGCGAAGGGGATTTCATCTTAGCCTACGATATCACCCATGATACCCTTGACCATGGGAAATTTGAGTCATTACAGCATGGAACCTACATCATCCAACACTGCCTCACTAAGGGGGCATACATTCTAGCCTCTCTAGAGGGCTACCCTCTTAAATAACTCGTCAACGGGTTGAACCTAAAGAATTTTTAAGCATAAGCGTAGCCATTCTACCTTAGGTTTTTCTTTGTACACATTTGTAGAGTTTTTAGCCTTCTTTTCTACCACCATTTCACATGTCTGATCTATCATTTGTGTTATTGACAGATGCATCATCCATCAGCCTACCACATTGATTAAACTGACGGTGTAAGATGTTGGACTCAGAATCTTGCTTGGGCCCTCTATACCCCCTCACATGTACTTCTCCACTACAGTGGCATATATTTGGGCTCGACCACCAACAACCAAGATGAGTATTCTGTCATCATTGGTCTCCTCGTCGAGGCTAGTCGCCACCACATTTGTCACCTTAGCGTCCTATTATATTCCCAGCTTATCGTCCTGCAGCTCAACAATGTATATCACGTTCATGATCCTTGCCTCTTTCACAAATACCTGCAAGTTAGACTATTATCTCACAACTTTGATTCAATCACATTTACACATATTCCAATACAGTTTAATCAAATAGCAGATAACATGGCTAACCTACTATTAGATTGGCATTTATTACATTAAAGCAGCATCACATATACATCAACATCATACATCTGTCACAACATATAGAAAATACATCGTAAGCATAAAAAACATCAACAAATGGATACATACATGATCCAAAAAAATATGTCCATATATATATATATATATATATATATCATCAATAGTGTCAAAAGTGTTTACAAAATAAAAAATACATCGCTCTCAGGCTAGTGAGTCCCCTCACCCCTATAGGTACAAAATGGGTATCAACTACCCTGTACAAAATGGGATCTCAATCCTATAAATACATAACCTGACACTCATGGTGCCCCCAGAGCTCCCCCCCTAGGTCCTCTGTCAGATGGAGGTGCCCCACTAGCTGGGGGCCTTCCAGGTCTAGGGGGCAGCCGATGAATCATCGTTTCCCCTGCTACAATCGCCTGATGGATCAGAGTTTGCCACTTTGCAGGTATGGCCACACACTACTCCAGGACCTCCTTGTTCTAGATATGGGCCCACATGGCCTCAGGAACACCCTATAACACCCATTCAAAATGGAAGTGTAGGTCCTCTACCATTGTTATGGCCTCCACCTACGGCTCATGTGTTGGTCCAACACCATCGTCATCTTGTATCCACCTCTGTCCTGCCCTCGACTCTATAGGAGACGGTCGCACTAGTCCTCAACGCGTCGACTCCCCGACCATCTTTGCCTCACGTCCTCAAGGTCCCACATATGAAAAAAAACACCAAAGGTAGAGTCAACATCCATATATACATATATAATCACATGCTAGATATCAAAATAAAAAAACATAATCCAAAAACATACCCCTCTAATCCCAATCCTCCCCAGGAGGCAACATCATATCTGGGTCACGTCGGTAATCCATACCAGTGTATGGGTACCGCAATATCAACTGTGGCATATGCCACCACACGCGTGCCACCGTGGCCGTGAAGTAATGGCCACCCTCTGCTCCCCCGTGTCAAGCTAGCACATGGGCCCACTGCATCACTTGCGACTCTCATGGCCCCACAAGTTCCAACATAATCCTAGGGCGCAATAGGGGAACCCTCTCCAGAAACTAGGCCACTAGAATAGACCCAAAGAAAAAGTCATCAGAGTCGGATGTCCGATATCGGTGAACCTACCCCATCATCCTGGTGTGCAACATCAAAACCCAGGACAAAAGGTCCCCATCACGGACTGTTGGAATAGGGGTAGACCTAGGGTTCAACGCTACAACAACGTACCAAAAAAAACCTAACTACCGACCCTTTTGACAACACCTGCGAAGAAGATGAAGTCTCACCTGAGGTAGAGGCAGGGGTGGTTGCAGGACTCTAGTGTCTACAGCCTTAGCTAGGACACAGATCTATGATTGTAATACTTAATAGAATACTTAGCACCGACAATTCATCAATATTTAACCGATATCTACTCCGCAGATAAAATAGAGTATCACAACACTTGTTCAGATCTAATATGTCTAAGAATATAGAATAAAGAGATAGATTAGATGTAGTAGATTCAAGCACTAAGCACATTCACATAGGTCAGATATAGCATTCATATTCATTGTAAGCACAAAGCATAAATAGATCTATCTATCTATATCCAAGCACTTAGAAAGTAACACATAAACACATCAACACATCGCACAAAGCCGAACAACACAACATGTACATGGTTCACCCTCACCCTAGGGATACGTCCACCAACTCTTCTCTTCTTTATTATCTTCGATCAAGCTTCTTACAGGCACATAACATACAAGTCTCACTCCGCAAAGGACAGGAGATATTGGCACCTTGCTAGATCCTCCTTCCTTGTGTTACAACACAAAGCCTTCCACAATATGTTACAACCACTTGCACTTAGCTCTGCAAGTCTCTCACAATATGCACAAAGCAGGTACTTAGCACTTAGCACTCTTACAATCCCTTTATCACACAGATCGGATCTCTAGCGCTTAGCACTACTTATCACTTTCACTACTACTACCACTACATCGCCTAGTATTCTATATATACATTACAAAAGTGGGCCTAAGCATGGGTAAACCTATGGGCCAACATTCCCATACCCTTTACATAATCCCAAAGCCCAAAATTCCCTAAAAAGGGGCCGATATCCCACGATCTCTACTTCGTCTTACGCTCTGCTTCGACAGCCTGTCGAGGTCCCAAAATAGGTCAACATGACCAAGAACCCTCAAAACTTGGTCAAGGGCCAACATGTTGAAAATTCAACAAGAAACAAGTGTCTAATTTACGTTTCCCTTAAATAAATTAGACAATAAATATTAATCTATTATTTCATTCATAACTAAGTGAGTTGGATTTGTAACAGAGTTATAAGTGTAGTTAAGTGAGTTAATATCAGTTGTACTAGTTGTAACTAAACATGCACTAGTCACTGAGAGTTCAGTTAATCAGTGAACTCACATGAACTGAAGATTCGCCACGGTTAACTACATGCATGTCAGATCCAGTGGAGAACCAGTTGAGATAACAGGTGAAAGGGACAGTTTGGCTATCAGTTGTGATTTGATCACACATGCAGTGGATATGATTATGAGCATGTGCAAACTAGTCAATTTTTAATTTCATTGTGAGAATTCAAATTGCAGAGATTGTACAGAGGAGGCAGGCTGTATGGACACAAGAATTGGCACGTGTATTTGCTGATTTGTGTATGACAGTGTGACGATTTTATTGTACTGAGAGCTCTTGGATTAGAGTTTTTTATGAGATTGTTTCATGATTCATGATATACATAATATATGATAGTGGGGTTTTTAGCTTTACGCTTTCCCGGTAAAACTTCTGTGTTGTGTGTTCTTGATATTTCACTTTGTGATTGTGGTTGTGATCGTGGTTTAATTTTCCGCAACAATAATAGTAGAAGCAATTTTGTATTTAACAGTGGAGTATAATTGTTAGATCAGGAGAATCACAGGAAATACATTAAGTGTATCAAAATTTCTACACAACAGACCCCCAACACTCACCTGTGACTCGTCCCGAGTCACTCTGGTCTGGGTAGTTCTGCTTCAAAATCCTTGAGCTTGGCTCAAGCTGATTGAACTTGTTGCTATGCTATGACCTCCTGTTCAAAAAAATCTTGGATGAATGCGTCATTGACAGGTCCCTCTAGGCACTATTCTGCTGTAGCAACAACTTGCTTCATCTATGCTCCTCGCCCTTCTACTTCTGTGAACAATTGGTAAGCCTTATCTTGTACAGGTTGGAGCCTCTGAGTTACTTCCATAAATCTACTCTGAATAGTGTGGATCTACTGTTGGGTAGTGCATTTCTCTTGATATCTCTTCATTCTGTCCACAGCTGACAGGGCCTTCAACTACACCTAAAGTTTCTCCGCCTGCTGCTTCGCTTCCTAGAGTTGCGACTCTAGTGCCTACAATTCTGGGTTCTCGGTGAGTTGCTCATATGTCTGGGCACTACGATTACTTAGCTTCTTGCATTCCATGTCAAGGGCCTTTATTCTCTCAACTGTGCTGGCAGTTGCTTTTCTTTGGTCCCTTACATCCTGCAGAGTCTCGGGCACAGTGCAGAGCTCTAAGTCTGCTATGCATTGCTGTAGATTCTGGATAGCTTCTGTGAGCTAGTCTACTTGGTTTGTGACTTGATCCTTTGCCTTTATTTCTATGACTGTCACAGAGCGAAGTTCTCTACTGACCACTTCTTTCATTTCTAGTTGCTCCGTGAGAAACTTCTCTTTTCCTTGCTGCAACTGTGCTTTTTCTTCGTCGAACTTCGCTTGGAGAACAATATTTTCCTATTATGCAGTGCTGCTTTGTTCTATGAGTATGCCTTGCACTTTCTTCAAGGCCTGGGTGGCTTGTTCAGTTTCTTCTTTTTCTCATCGAAGGCAAGCTTTGACTGTATCAGCTAGTCGGTGGAGTTAGGTTGGCTCATCTCCCAACTCAAGTTCTCTGGATGGCAGGGGTGCAGTGGAGACTGCGCGACTGAATTGAAGTTCTTGTTGTACCCCTCAGAGTTCAGTCTTAATTCTATCATACATTTTCTCCTGCTTGGCTTCTTGTTTCTCAGCTATTCCCAGTGAAGCATCATTTAGGGCTGCTATGATGAAGTCAAAATCATCAGAGGTGAGGAAAATTTGCATCTTGGTCATGGTGTCTTTCGATTTCTTTTGGGAAGAAGGTTTCAGGGGAGAAACCTTCCTCTTCTTCAAGGGGTCAGTCTCGTCTCTAGGCGGTCTTACTTCACCTTTCTTTTGTTCATCTTCTGTGCCATTTATCTCTTTGCCATCACCCCCTTTCTATGGTGATATGGAAGCATTCTAAAAATGAGGCACTGCTTAAATCTTGGAATCCTTCGGTCTTCTTTGTCCTGCTGAGTCTGGGTGTTTCATGCACGGTTTTTGCGCTGTCAAGGTCGGATATCTTGACAGGGTCTGCTGAAATAAGGAGGTCCGCCGACTAGTCCTTAGTGATTTTCTCTAGGTCCTCTTCTGTCAGCTTTTAGTATGACTGAAGTTGTTGCTTATGTTCATCGGCTCGTGTTATAATGTAAATGAAATTTTGATCTGTGTTGAACTTCATCAGGGGTTGGAACCAGTGTAGAGTGTTCAGAGTCATGCGAGGCTCAGATTCTATGGCTCTCTTTAGCTGAAGGTAATAGGTATGAAAAACAATGTTCGACGGCCACTGTTTTTTCATATCACTCAAATACCAGAGTGTAGTGAAATTTGCATCCAACGGCTCAAATGGCTCGATGTCGGGGAATGTCGCACCTTCTGGCATCTCCCAGGCAATAAAGGTGATAAGGATAAAGAGCCAGTTAAAGTGAAATTCATAGCCTTGATCTTGTGCTTCGTCACAATCTAGCTCGAGTTGATTTACTAGGTACTTCACCCACTTCATCTGCAGGCCTTCCATGCACTTCCCGGAGAGGTCAACGACAAAGCCGGTGATTTGTGTAGGTTGATTATTCCTTACTAAATTTCCTGCAATTAACTGATAGGCGAGGCGCACTGCGCCATTCTGGATGGAGGCTACCTTATAGCCTCTTGTTCCCTTCTCAATATCGCCATAGGTGTCCTTGATCTTTTGTGCTAGCGTGTGGTCCATGGATTTTTCGAGGTAGAACTCCTGTGGATCAGGTCCTTGCATACTCAACCCTGTTATCCTATGGATCAATGTTGGATCAACTGTAATATGGTGGTTTAGCCACAAGTAGCGGCCATGGTAGCATGAAAGTAGTAGCTTGGCATAGGCATTGACTTCTTGGTGTCTACCAAATTGTGGAATCTTCATGACATTTAGCAGGGTGGACTATGCGAGGTTCATTTTCCATGACTGGGGGATTATCTTCGAATCCTTCCCCTTCGTCCTAGTCAGGTATTTGTACGGGACAAGCTTGTTATAGACTTTTCGGCCTCTAAGGTTGAAGTCGTTGAACTTCAACACTACGATCTTGTCCTGGTCTGCTTGAACTATGCGTATCCCCTTCAGGAGGTACGCAGTAACCAAGGTGTACTCGAAATCTCTGGGTACACTATTACGATTCACTAGATTGGTCAGAGGTGGAATATAGGCGGGAAATATGGTCGGTATCAGCTTTGCATTTGCTAGGTCATCCCTGTGCTTGGTTTGCTTTTCTTCTGATGGCCAGGATGGTCCGGCTCCACGAGCAGTCGATGGAGAATCTTGCACTCCTCTCATCGATGACGCTTGTACCCCTACAAACATTACTCTTTCAAACATGAATCTCTCATTCATGAGGTCGATGAGTACTTCTGTTACCGATTCTTTGATTGCGTTAAGTTCTTCAGACATGTATGCTTGGGATTGGAAATCTCGGGTTCAAGAGCAACCAGTTACTACAATGGAATAGATGGAAATAACGCAAAGATCACTGTGTAAAATCAACTTAGTCCGTGGGCTCAGATTCTTGGTTAGCAAAAGTGTTCTCGGTACATAGTGCGACAGGATAAATAGGTAACTCGGTAACAAATCTCTTGCAATGGGTATGGAACCTTCATTAACTCTGTTCTGTCCATTATGACATGGTCCAACGGTTTGGTGGCAAACCATAAATGCCTTTCTACCCGTTCGGAGCGTCGATCTAATGGTTATAATGTACCCAATGGCTATATTGCTTCGCCATGGCGAAGTGCCATGTGTCGTTGTTCTGATATCCCAACGAAGTTCCAATTTTGTAAATTTTCCTTCTGCGAGGTTCCTTCTGGGTCCTTCTGTAACTTTGCTCTCTTCTTACTTAGCTTTCTAGCCTTCTTTCCAGTGAGCTTCGTCTTGGTATTCCTTTTTCCATTATGATTCTTATCTTCTTTTGGCAAAGTCACTTTGCGCTGTTGAGATTCTTTCCTAGGATTCGACGGTAATATTTCTTCTTTATCTGGGATAGGTATTTAAATCTTTTGTGGGTCTTCTAGTGTTCTTTCAACTTCGATATCCAGGTCTATGGTGTTAAATAGTTGCGATCTATTCACCTGTTCTTCAATCAAGTGTGCGATCCTTCTAGTTATGAAATGTTTTAACTCTTGCTTCTTCTACTCCAAAACTTCTTCTTCTTCCTTCCTTCTAGACTAATCTCTTTCAATCCAAGGTTTTCCTAGTAACATGGTAAATGGGGCGTTGTTCTCAATAAATTTAATAATCTCAAAATCTTCTTCTGTCGAAGTTCCATTACAATTCATAGATATCTGGGAAAGCTTTCCACATAGGGTTATCAGTTTTCCTCTGAATAATCCTATTCCTCCCAATGAAGGAATCAGAGCAGGATTCTCTAAAAGTTCCCAAGTTCTTTCTATCATAATATTCACCTGTGTTTCCTCATCCAGAACACAGTCAATGTTGAAGTCTCCTATTCTTGCTTCAATACATTCTTTTTCTTTGAAGATCTTTGATAATTTGACATGTCGGTGGTCATTCAGAGTTTCTTTCATTTGTAGCAATACTTTCTATGATTCTACCTAGGGCTCTACCATAATCTTAGTTTTTGGATCTGCCTTAGGATTTTCTTGTCTCATGTTCATACCTTCAAGCTTAGCAATCATTCTAGGGCAATCCAATACTTCATGGTCCATAGATTTGCAACAAAGGCAACTAGGTCTTCTCCCAGGGCATTCCTTAACAAGATGTCCCAGTTTTCTGCAACTATAACATAGGGTTAATCCTCTCTTTCTTTTAAATGATCCCCATATCTTCCAGTACTGCGTGCTAGGATCATAGTAGCTGACCTGCAAAAAATTATTTCTAGGATCCTGCATCCACTTGTTAGTCCAAACATTCTTTTTATGCATAGGTATAACATATCTTTCACTATTCTTATCAGATCTACTCATATCAAACCTTCTTTCATCTATTAGTGCCCTAGTTTTCAAGCTAGGACATAATTTATCAAACATATCTAGATCCTTACTGTTGAAACAAAAATTTCCACTTATCTTACTTCTACAGAGCACAAAGCTTCCAGATCTAAAACGTTTCACTATTCTTACCTTTATTAGAGAACAAAGCTTGCAGATCTTACCTTTTTTCTTCAAATATGACCTCTTTTCTTGGCACAAAGCTTCACAGGTCGAGTAAAATGCTATGCACTAGGGCAACATATCTACGCATAGAGATTTCACATTTTTAGGTCAAATCTTTGCACAAAGCTTCTTCTTCCTCATTTCCCAACAATCGCAGTTTCAGGTCCCGACAATAGAACTATTTGTTGGCAGAGGGGCAGACCCAGGGTTCAACGCTACAACAACGCACCAACAAAACCCTAACTACCAGCCCTTTCGACAACACCTGTGAAGGAGATGAAGTCTCACCTGAGGTAGAGGCAGGGGTGGTTGCAGGACTCCAGTTTCTGCAACCTTATAAAGGACACAGATCTGTGATTGTAATACTTAACATAGTACTTAGCACCGACAATTCATCAATACTTAACCGATATCTACTCCGTAGATAAAACAGATCATCACAACACTTGTTTAGATCTAATATGTTTAAGCAATTAGCATAAAGAGATATATTAGATATAGCATATTCAAGCACTAAGCACTTTCACATAGGTCAGATCTAGCATCCATATTCATTGTAAGAACAAAGCATAAACATATCTATCTATCTATATCCAAGCACTTAGCAAGTAACACATAAACACATCAATACATCGTACAAAGAAAAACAACACAACATGTACTTGGTTCACCACCACCCTGGGGCTATGTCCACCAACTCTTCTCTTCTTTATTATCTCCGGTCAAGCTTCTTACAGGCACAGAGCATCCAAGTCTCACACCGCAGAGGACAGGAGATCTGCACACCTTGCTAGATCCTCCTTCCTTGCGTTACAACACAAAGCCTTCCATAATCTGTTACAACCACTTGCACTTAGCTCCGTAATTCTCTCATAGAATGCAAAAATTAGGTACTTAGCACTTAACACTCTTACAATCCCTTGATCACACAGATCAGATCTTTAGTGCTTAGCATTACTTATCACTTTCACTACTACTACCACTACATCGCCTAGTCTTCTATATATACATTACAAAAGTGGGCCTAAGCATGGGTAAACCCATGGGATGACATTCCCATACCCTTTACATAATCCCAAAGCCCAAAAATCCCTAAAAAGGGGTTGAGATCCCACGATCTTTGCTTTGTCTTGTGCTCCACCTTCGACAGCCTGTCGAAGTCCCAAAATAGGTCAACATGACCAAGAACCCTCAAAACTTGGTAAAGGTCCAACAAGGAACCTCTCCATGATGCTCATTTGACCTCCCGTGATCCGCTGAGTCCCTAAGGATCCGTAGATCCTCAACAACATAGCGGGGATGCACTCTGTCAAGAGGTCCTTAATCACCTCAATCCTGATGATTGAACTCGACATCGGGTGTGACCCTGTGCAATGGCGGGCCACCAAGTCACCTACTCGCTCGTCGCCCGGTAGTTGGGGGTCCATAGGAAGGGTCATCCCACAGAATGGGAGCCCCGTCAGAAAGTACACATCCTCAACAACCGATAATTTTAGCTGTTGTCCTCTCACGATGAAGCACTGCAGATAAGAGCTCCGCATCGCTATCAGATACTAAAGCAAGAAATCCTACGACCATATGAAAGGGTAGTCAAAGAACTTGAGAAACCCATGGGATGACAAGTGCCTTCGAATGCCCGACTGCTGTATCACCGCCTCTCGTAGGCGGTCCCAGTCTTGCTATCTCCAGTGCATGGGCATCGTAGTGTCTGGAGTGTGATGATCACCTGCATCTACACAAAAACACTTGGTCAACCTTCATCATCCATAAAAAGAATCAACAAATCAAAAAATTCAAAACCCTTAGCCTTGGCTCTAGTGCATGACTTTCACCCATACAGGTGCACACATGTGTGTGCCTGTTCATTGCACAGTTGCACACTCATGCACAACTGTTTGCAAAGTAGCCATGCATCCTGTGTGCAACTGTCACCCAGATAGGTGTGCACATATGCACACCTGTTCTCTGGACAATTGTGCATTGATCTGAGAAATAGTTGTGCACAATGCACAACTGTCAGTTTAACAGGCGCACATCTCATGCACACCTGTACTTCCCTCCCCTGGGCCCACATGCACGATTGTGTCAAGCACATCCACACATTGTGCATGGGAAAAGGAATTATACCCGTGCATATGTGTGCAAGTATTCCTCCTTCTCCTGCACACTAGTGGGACCCTACCCAAAATTACCCCTGTACGACCATCTATATACCCCGTAACTACATTCTACCAAATTCACATTATGTGGGAGGATGGGACCACTAACCTGGCTCTCGCAACTCCCAGATTGGTCGACTCGTGCTCCTGTAATCTCCAAATCTCCTCAGGATTATCTTGTCAAATCAACTACATCGACGGGTACAAATGAGGTGGAATTGTGGGCCCACCAGCCATATATATTCCTTTTTTCTAAACTTCCACACTTAGTTGCAGGAGCCCAGAGCCTCTGTTTTTTGATCCGTTCTCAGCCATAGGATCCTGGTCCCGCCATCTACACATTCACATTCCCCAGGTCATCATCTGAGCTTGGCCCGAGGGGAGCATTTTTCTCACGTCACATTCAGGTACACATGCTCATGTTAAAAATTATCAGATAATTGCTATATGTTCTTTATCATCAGATATTGTTCACGTCGGGTATTTAGTTTTCATGTGTGCAGGTACCTAGTTATCAAAGCGATGTAGCCCCTTCAGGTATATGTTTGACGCTGGAATGTAATTATTCCCTCTTTGAATCAATTGCATCTCCCAATCACACCCTTTGATGTTTACCTTTAGGGTCCTTACATCTAGCTCTGTAGTACCTTCACCTCTGCTGCATTTTGGTACTATCACCCAGTAGCACTCTCCCCCACATGAGTTGTCCCATTAATAGTTCCCCTTCACAAATTAACGTTCATGCTGATTTCACCCCCTAGGGATGAGAGTCCCGATAATATTATGCACTTTTGAGAGTGAACCCCATACTTATTCTCATCATATTGCTAGCTTTCCCAATGGAATCTGAGGTCATATCATCTCGGTTCTATAACTGCACCTCCACAGTATCATTATCCCTCCATCTCATCCATCACTAGTTTTCCCATCCGCAGATTGTTCTCCATTCATTTACCTCATACAAAAACCCTATGGGCCCCCCACCCTCCACTAGTTCTATTTCGCAACTTGCACCCTCACAGGCCAAGCCATATTTCATCAGGGAACCCATTTCTGTATCTGTACACTCAACCCAAATTAATCTTTATTTATTTGGTAATTATAAAAAGCCTTTGTTTCCAACATTTACTTAGATTTTTTTCATCACCCTTGATGACCTTCTTTTTCATTGGAAACACAACCCATGTCGCCCTTGGTTGGAGCATTTACTCTTTTTTCATTTCGACATCGTTTACGAACCCTGAGTATCCCAAATCCATGTACCCATGATCTCTATGTTTGTCCACATTGTTACCCTCTAGCACAATTTAACCCCATATCTAGTCATCCCCCTGACACTAGATACAGTTTTACAGTTGCTGCCACTCATCCTTCAAAATTTCCCAACCAAGGGAAGTCTTGAATCTCACCACATCTTGACTTCATTCATGTTGCCTGTCAGTACCTAATCTCATCTCAATGGATTTCATGAAAACATTTTTTTCTTGGAGTCGTTTCTCCCTTTCTGTCGACATCAACATAGTTTCCAGAAGGGCGACAATATCTTGACTCTCATTACCTTTACAATGAGGAGTCTCAGATGACACAAAGAGAATCATCATTTCTCTCTAATTTCGTTGACCCCCATAACATTCAACTTCAACAAAATCTCATGTTATGGTGGGTCTTACTATGTGACTATTGTAGTTGTTTCATACCAACCGAAGACCTTTAAATTCATTAGGCCATCAATGCATACGAGTCATCGACACTTCTTACAGACGTACTTGCCTCATTTCATAGTATGTTCACCATTCAGAATGGTCATCTTCTATTATCAACCGCCCCTGAGGGAGTTGCAGTTATCTACATCAACATACATCTTCAGTTACAATATCACATTTCGGTTACATGAAACGAGCATGGGGCATGCCTGCCTTGTTTGTACACATATTTTCATTTTTCTCCCTAGAGAAAGGTTTGGGTCCCATAGTTTTCCCTCTCCCTCCAACAGATCTCTCTTGCAGTTCCTCTCAACACTCTTCATTATAATGACACTCTCAGTAAAAGAAACATTGATGTATTTAGGCTATATGTATTCTCCTAACCTCACACATCAGAGGGCATCTGTTATCACTGAAATATCATCTTCAACATTGCACGCAAATGGTTACAAAAACACAGCAATGCCAACAACAATTAGTTCACCTGCAACACTGAAATGCATTCAAAAGGTAAAAAACTATACAATTGGGTCAAAAATTGACATGCGCAAATTCACCAAAGGAAGCACGTGCACAGTGCGTAGTGTGTGTGGGCCAACAAATCCCTCAGAGCTCAGAATGCACCAAGTGCACGACTTTGTATGAGAAAAATTGCGCACTTCTATGAACAGCATATTCATGGATCTTGTTGGCTCCTCAACCACTTATGGACCAGCTCCCAACACGATTTGACCTTCATATTTGAGGGAAATATGAATGGGGGTTTGGTCAAGGACTGGAGGGTGCCCTAAAAGGCCCCTTGTTCACACCAAGAACCAATTACACTTTTCCTTGAAGAAATGCTATAAATAAGAGCCATGGGTGCACTAAGAAACCAAGATATTCATAGTATTGTTATGCTGCAAGAATTCTCCCTTGAGAATACTCTTTTCTCTTTGGAGCCTTCAAGCATCATTGCAATAGGCCATTCCACTCACCTCTTGATGGAATAGGCATTGTTGTTCTTCACCATTTACCATTTGCTTCCATTGTATGAAGAGCTCTCCATTAGGGAACTCAAGAGCCCTCCCAAGGAGGAAGAGGGGACTCATAAGTCCTCATTTTTCTCTATGGTGTTTTGCCTACTAATATATTGATCCATTGGTAGCATTATGTTGGTCATTGGTTGATTTATATGGTTCTAAGTTTATCATGCTTTCTAACTTTTATTTCTTAGTTGTTTTAGTTTTATTTCTTTGTTTATACATGTGTTTGGCTTGTTTAACCCACTCACAAGCTTATGTCTTGTCTAGAAATCTCATCTAGACATGCAATTGTTGTTGTTTTGCTCACCCAATTGACAAATCCAACACAACACCCCCCAGGATATTCACTTATGAAAGACATGTTGGTGCTAGGGTTATCTCATAAGTCAAGCATGCAATATTCTAGTTGGTCTATGGTGACTATATTTCCTTGGTGGGGAAAGTGTATCCTTCATTGTGTAGAACCAAGTGCAACCCAAGATCATACTATAATCAAGTGTGGCATCTACCACTTCGAATTCTATGGAGGCAAGCTCGATGGGTAAGGAGGTGAGAATTTCGTGAGGTTTGAAAGAATGCCCATCAAAATATTTTAGGATGGTTGAATATGTGGTGAGTTGTGGAAAACCAAGGGATTTCCAATATGACAAAGACATATTGCAAGTGGCCACTCCTTCACCGATCAACGCACGAAAGATATTCTCCTTCATACTACCAACTGTGATTTGCAATTCCAGTTGGTGAGAGATGCGACTCATTCTATTCTATGTCAAAGTAAAGAATATTGGAATCCGAAGGGTCGATTCCCATAATGGTTGATAACAAGGCTTTCCATTGTGAAGTAAAAATTTGAAATACTTCGAGTGATGACATGGAACATGGTTCCTGGGAAAGATATTCCACTATGCTATAGTGTTCATCTTCCCGAGCATTTAGATTATGGGTAGTCCATCTAAGTACCCCTTTTGAAGAGTAGATTGTAGGTTCGAAAGTTGGTTTCTATAAAGTGAGAGGGCCATTAAGTGGTATAGTCGATATAGGGTCCTTTGATGAAGGTTCCCCTTCGTGGGAGTCATAGTTCTTCGCTCAGGTGGATAGTTCCACTGTAGATTTAACCATCATAATATTTGTTGATGAGGACTCTGCATTGCTCCCAGGTGAGGGTGCAAGAACTTGTGTGATCAGTTTTTTTTGTTGGGGGAAAGGATTGGTTAATACTTCTAGTTGAGAAGGAGATCCCCATTGCTCGAGGTATTGATGAACCTCAACAAGGCGAGGAAATTCTTTGTTGAAGTGGTCCTCCTTACATACCATGCAAGGATATTTCACTTTTCTTCTTCCCCCATCATTAGGGTCTTGGTTGTTTTTACTGTCCTACTCGTTAGAAGATTTTTTGTATTTACCCTTGTTTTTCTTCTTTCCTCCGGATTTCTGGGATGAAATGTATTGAACCACATTCACTTTGGAGGTTTGTGAAAGAGAGGGAGGAGACTTGGTATTGATACCAGTGTGTGATTGTGTCGTAGACTGTTGTTTTATGGAACCTACCATGCCATCAGCATGGGTTCCCGTAGCTAGTTTGGACAGATCATTTGACGATCAAGGAGTGTGAGGGATCATATCATATATTGTGCCCGACTGGGAATATACCAAGTCTAAATACTAGGCATGAATGATTTCTTGCTCCTAAGTTACAATGCCTCCCATGGTGATGTCTTTGGCTATGGATAGTAAAAGTGACTTAGTGAACCAATCTGCCAAGAGTTGGTCTAGGATGGTGGCTTTAATCAACCGTCATCATCACCTCCATTCATGAATGTGATCAGAAACGTGAGTGGAGGCAGATTGTCGAAGCGAGGCTAAAAGTTCAATATCGGTCTCATACTAAATGGGTAGTTGGAAGTGAGTCATAAATTCCATTGTGAGAGTGTTGAAATCACCAAAAGAGTTCCATGGCAGCTCAATATACCATTTCGTCGCCAAACTTGTGAGCATTCTCTGGAAAAGTTATAACTTAATGGAATTGTCCATCAAGGATTTCGAAGAACACGAGAGATAGAAGGTCATCACATGGTTATTAGGATCTTCCCCAAGTTTTTCGTCGAACTTGGGGATGTTGGAAGGGAGTTTGGAAGGTATGGGAGGCCAAAATGGGGAATGACATATTGGATCAATTGTCAAGCGTGGAAAATATGGCAGATCCAATGTAGCCAAGAACAGAAGATGTTGGTTGACCTACTGATACTGGCGGTAATTATGTGGCATGGGAGCACTAATAGGACCATACAAAGGTTGCGATGATATGGAAAAACCAGATAATCCTCCTACATGCCGTGGATGACTTGAAGTTTCCCCTATGTATTGTGGTTGTCTTGATTTTCCTCCCATAGATGATGGTTAGGGGAGTTGTTGTAGTGGAATCATGGGGTTCATATATTGATTGGGAAAAGTTCCTTACTGAGGAATTCCCACCAGATTAGGTTGACCCCATAAGGCTTCATGACTCCTGGATATGGTTGTCCAGGGTGCATGGCTGTAGTAATAGGGATGGAAGGACCTATAGGGGTGGTTTCCCCCCATGCTGTTTTTTTTTTCCCCTACATAGGAGCTTGACCCATGGTTGAGGGTTGTTGTCCAGCTAGAAGTTTCCCCCCAGTGAAGGGTTGGCATCTAATTGAATATTGACCTCCAATGAAGGGTATAGAAGAACTCCCCATTTGTAAAATTGGAGATGTAGGATGAGTATCTTGTGTAATTGGGGTTGTGTGAATGACTTGACTGCTGGCCATTTGACTGATGGAATGACCAAGTAAAAAACTTGGTGCATGCATATGTGGGACTAGTGAAGCTGCAGAAATATTACCCGACTGATGTGCAAAGAGAGATGTATCTGCTAATGGTTGTGTCAGAGTAACCTAGGTCACAAATGTTCCTAATAAATAAGAAGCACCAACAATAGAAGACTGTTCTCTTGCAGGATCAACTACAAGATTTGTGGATAGAGAAGGTGAAATTCCCAATGTAAAGTTAAATGTTGGTGGGTTTGTGCAAAAATATTTCCTAGTGGTTGAACTGGTCGACAAACAGTATGAATAATAAGCATAAAAAATGTCTTGGATGGTTGTTCAATGAGTAGTGGGACAAGTGGATCAATCAAAGGGGGATTTTCATGAGGTACCATGCCTTCCACGAAGGTTGTGACCGATTCTTTTATGTGTTGGTCACTTCTAGGAGCTACACTCCTAGTTTCAATAGTTATTTCTTCGACCATTCCTTTGTTAGAAGGGTTTTGTGGAGGCTCTTTCCCCTAAGGAGGTAACCCTTACATTCTGCGAGATCTACAATTACCTCGATCGACCACAATGAAAGTAAAATAAAAATATCTAAGGCCAACTACAAATGTTGAATAAACACACCCATAAGAAATCTATACGTAATCAACCAAGAAACCGTAGATAGAAGGATCTTCCGAAGATAGGATGTCAAGATGTCAACAAAGATAGGAGAAGAAATTACCTCGACTTCCATGTAACAACCCTTCTAGGTGCAAGAAACCCTTGCTTCATGGGGTCACCCTCCAAGGGTAATGAAAGTGTGATATGATGTTTTCCATAGATACCATGGGAATCCCCCCACAGTCACCTCTGTAGATACCTAGGAAGGGTCACTAAGGTTACCAAATTTCAGTCAACCTCTGGGAGGTACAACCGACAGTAGGGACCAAACATATGGGAAGGATAAAAAATTCCGAAGCTCTTCCAAAAGAATGAATACAAGTGTACCGGTAATACTCCTGAGGATCTTGAAAGGATTTGAGATTCACAAAGCATTGAGATGAGATGAACCAATAACACTCAAGAAAAACCCCCAATATACATTCTTTCCACTACAATTGGTCAGGCTTTGGAGGGGTAATCTCCATTGATCTTTCACACATGACCTCATGTTTATCCCTTGTGTTATAGGGGGTTCTCGGCTATGCCTATATGACAGTTGGATTTTTTCACTCTTTATTGTTCTATAGTCTTGGACAATTTACTCACTTTTCCTAGTCCAAAGACCCTAGCTCTAAACTATTGTTGGTGTACTATAAAAAAAAATGTCTAGTTAATTTTATTACCATGTTGGCTGATTTTAATGGTAGATTTTCCTCAGAATAATCCGTGGAGATGAAAATAATGATTTGTGAGACTCAACTCCAATAGAATGTAAAAAGAATGAAATGCAATAATTTCTTTTCGATGAATTCTATTGACGAGAAGGAGAAGAGTTGTTTTCTTCTTAACATAAACAAACTCTCAATATAATGCAACTTTCAATTTGCCTCTTTAAATGGAAATTAATTTTTATGAAATCCCAAACAAATACAAACCCTTTTCGACTATATATAAAGACACTCTAACTATGAAAAATCACCGAAGGAAAAATTCAAACACAAGAATGTCATCAACACAAAACCCAAGTTTTCAAAGGTAAAAAAAAAAGTTTTTCAAATAACTTGAAAAAGGATTACACTCTAAGATGAGATGAAAATCGAGAGAGTTGGATTTTTTTTAAGAAACATAAGAAAATCTAAAGGAACACCCAAAATATTTTTAAAAACAAGTGGACTCTCTCACAAAAGTACCATCAACACTAAAATCCCAAGGGAATGAGATTAGATGACCTAAACTGTACCCCCAAAACAAAAAGTGATTTTAATAAAATAAACAAAATGGAACACAAGACAAAATTTCAAAATGAATTTGAAAAATGTTGCAAAAATAATTGTTTGGATAGATATTAGAGAGATCTTGAGAGGTGGAAGAAATAACAAACCCATATCTGGGATTTTTTTGAAGGATGCCCCTTCAAAAATGGCTTTTAGAGCCTGGTTGCTCCTTGTTAATGACCACATGGTGATCAAAAAGCACTGATATCTCCCTATAGAGGGATAGAGGGTGACCACAAGGTCTTGATAGCTCCCTATAGAGGGCTAGAGGGTGACCACAAGGTCTTGATCGCTCCTGGTAGTGTAATTCTCAAGATGGTTTCTCCTTGTAATGGATAAAATGGAGACCAAAAGGATTTGGTCGCTCCTTGCAATGGAGTAGCTAGCGACCACAAATTTTTTGTCCTCTGTGGGAACGGATAACTCGTGACCACGATCGTGCAAGTGCAAAAACTAATATATTTGAAGCAGAGCTATCATATATGGGACTAAAAAATTTCAAATAGCCAAGGAAAATACTTACTGACAGATCAAGAGCAAAGAATGGGGCTTACAACAAGCAAAGATCTTGAGAATTTGAATTCAAAAGTTGAGGAAGAAATTAAGTAAACAACAATGACTCCCACAGTGGAGTTGCCAGTTTTTTGTAGGGTAAATGAACCCTACAGGAGATACCTCCCTTAGGCCCTTCCTAGACCTAAGACATAATAGAGATGTAAATGACATATTTTCCTATATCTAATTTATACATGAAAATGATCTACAAGTTGATGGAATGGAATGCTTACCCAGTGATCCAACGGTTTTCCCTGCACGCTCCTTAACTGCTAGCTTCCATGAAGATTCCCTTCACTCTTACGAGTTTAGATCTGCACACATGGAGACATAAAAACATTTCAAAAGATGAAGCTAACCATGTATAAATTAATTATAGATCTAATAATGCATCATAACACATGAAAACATTAATTATCGACAAGGAAAAATAACAATTACATACACATCCAGGTAGAGGGAAACATCTTGTACATATTCTATTGATAAAACAAATGAATTACACCTTACAAAGTATTTGATGGAATCCTTTCCTAGGTTCCTTTCCCAAGCTCCGTAATCAAACTTCCAGAATAAGTTTTCTTTCTTCTTTCTCCTCCCTTTTCCCATGAGAGACCCCCATTATTTATAAGATAGTAGAGATAATATCAAAGGGTAGTTTGGAAAATATCTCCATGCCCAAGATGAGAAGCTTCTCGAGGTCGAACCACGAAGAATCTGAGGTTTAATCTCATATCATGAAACCAATCCTAAATAGGGAGTAACAGACCAGGTCGCACCCTGCATTCTTGCAGGGAGTGACCGATCTCCTTTGCAAGAGGACAAGGAGCAACCAACACTTTTTGGTCATAGGATGTAAAGGGGAAACCAACGAACAAAGAAAAATGTACTCTAAACTCAGGGGAAAAGTGGCATGATTCAGTGTTTTGGACTGCTAACCCCTAGATGATGCCCATCAAGTGATCAGGTGGAAAATAACTATATAATAACCTGGTTGTTGGGTATGAGGAAGTACTTCCACCTACTTAACTATTTTGTGAAGGTAGAAGGTAGAATCATTATTTATCATTTAAAAGGAAAGGCATCAATGTGGTGGGATCAATATGTATAGGTGAAACACAATGATGAGAAGAAGGTTACTTGGAAGGAATTCAAGTGATATTTTAAAAGGAAATATTTAACTAAGTGCTACTATGATAAGAAAATGAAGGAGTTCTTTGAGCACAATCTTGGGATAATGATGATAGATGAGTATGAAAGAAGATTTTTAGAGTTGTTAAAATATGTGCCTTTTATCAAGGATGAACATGTAAATATTAAAAGGTACTTGTGTGGGTTTCCCTCATTTATCAGTGACAAGATACAATATGCTTCTTGGAATACTAA
>SNQJ01S0025570.1:145414-180603 GCA_010110895.2 Picea sitchensis
CCAACTCTTGGAGACACAAATCCCCTTCTTCAGGGAACCAACCCTAGGAAGCACCAACTCCCTTGTTTTTTAGGGAACCAACCCTAGGAAGCACCAACTCCCTTGTTTTCACACTTTACTTAGTAAAGGATATGAATCCTTCCTTGCTCCTCCCTTCCACCCTCACTGCATAAGTATCATCGGTTTTTCTTCTTGGACTCTACTTCTGCTTTTGATATTCTGATCTGGACTGTAGAGACACTTTCTTCTCACTATTATTTCTTGTTTATATAGTCTTCCAACTGGTGTGCATTTGAACCATTGCATCTTTTGACAATGAACCATTATACCCTTTCATTAAATGATAATATTAAACTTTAAATAATATCATTTTTTCTTTTTATTCTTTATTCACAATGCTCATGTTTTACTCTTCTTTAATCATGACTGTGTATTAGTTCGTTAGTCTACAGATCTTGAATTATTTTAAATTCAAGTCTTAATCAATAGGCACTCCCTTCAAACCAAAAATCGTGTGATTACAAGATCTAAACCATGAGCTTATCCATTCCAAGCATTGTTTTGTTAGCACTTTCTTCTTCTACCCCTATTCTTCTACATAAGACCATATTCAAACATTTGAGGGATTATTTACTTCTATCCCCTTTAGCTTCTTTACCTTATCACATGACCGATGCTAGAACCAGGTTCTCCAGTACTTCATCCTTCGGGACTTCCGACCTTTGCAGTCATTCAATCCTCCCAGAGTACATTTCTCTGAAGTGCGTATACTGTAGTCACTAGTAGATAAGATGAGCAATATTTAATATTCCATTGGATGGATGATCCTGGCTTATCCAGAGGCTTCAAAAAAATCAAAAGTGAGAAATTAATCTGCAGTTGAGTCGATGGTTCTCATTCACTTTGGGACTTCGATGTTTTGGGACTCCAGCCTTTGCAATCTTCCAAATCTTTTGGAGAAAATTGCACTTAAGGGTGTATCAACACTCTCTGCTTGATAACCTTCACATGTCCAAGAGCTAGGACCGTAGAATTAGGCACAAAGGAGCTCCCTCTCTCTGGGTATTCAACTATTCGTGACTTCAGGACTCCTGGCTACTCAAACTCTAAAGTAGTTCAATCCCTCCAGAGTGTTTACCTATCGAATAAGTCATAAAGTTGTGGTGACCACTTGCTATCAATTGTTAGTACATCTTACGCTATCTTTCCATTGTACTCGATCGAACGATTGAAACATATTACGGTGGATCTTATATCAACGACTAACATCAATTCGTGATTTCGACCATTGACGCTTCAAGTATTTTTACTGGTAGGAGAAGCCAGTTATCCCTAGAGGCTGTAGTCCTGGACTGACATGGTGTGTTGATGTCACCTATGATGACGTGGAGCCATAGCGAGTGTGCCATGTGTCACCCTGATTTGTGAATTTCACAGACCTTATGTGCCATATGTATTTTGACACTTGTCATCATCTGATATGGCCACGTGTCCTTGCTGACTAGCATTTTTACTTTTCGCTACTTTGTAGATTTAGGAGTTTTGGCACTTTTATACCATCCTTCGATCATTGCTGAAATGCTGAATAGATCTATCACCATAGATATTTACTTGTCTTGATCAGACGACCTTTGTTTACTCTAGGACTTTGTGCC
Organism: Picea sitchensis; assembly: GCA_010110895.2. Classification (NCBI taxonomy): domain Eukaryota; kingdom Viridiplantae; phylum Streptophyta; class Pinopsida; order Pinales; family Pinaceae; genus Picea; species Picea sitchensis. The sequence continues at coordinate 147,070 of SNQJ01S0025570.1, forward strand.
TTTGGCCCCACTTATCATATCCTTCCACTAGGCTTGATCAACGGTTGACATATCTTCCATGCTCTTCCTTTGATCCGACGATTGATGAGAGTTCACGACTTCAGGGCTTCGACCTTCAAGTAAACTTACATGTTTCAAAATCCTTTTCACCGGAGTGGTCAACACTTGAGTTGACCACCTTCTTTCCTTCAGTGTGATCTGATGGTTCAACATTTCCATTCCATCTCGATGGTCAATGCTTAACTCTAGATCAAATATTGATATAATGACTAGTAAACCATCTGAAGCTCCTTCCTAATCGATGGTTGGCATTATTTCATGACTTCAGGATTTATTGGATTCTTACTTGTTTCTAGTAATCGGGGAATTGGTGAAGCTCCAGATTACTGAAGATTTCTATCTCCTGCTTGATCCAACGACTGAGAATTGACCCAAATTTTCTCCACGAGATCTGACAGTCGACGTTTAATTCACGATTTTGAAGGATTCAAGACTTTGTGTCTTATGGGATCCGCTTATCACGTTCTTCTACTTGATTCTATCTGAAGATTAGGATAGATCCTGAACTAATCTAATGGTTGTTGTAACTCGATCCTTTACAAGGGATTCTTTTGTGTAGGCTCGAGCTTCTGCGTGACCTGCTATGTTATCTCTCTTGAGATTTGATCTCATCACCTGCACTATGTTGAAACCAATGACAATATCATACCACTTTGTCCAACATTCTTCCCCTTTTACATTGATGGGAACCTTTTCTTCGAAATATTTTTATTGTTTACCGATTTTCTCCCCCTTTGACAACAATGACAGAAGGGATCTTTCTTCGCTCCCCCTATCCATGCCCCCCTTTTATTATAATGTGAATTTTATGGTTTTAATGAGGTATGTGAATTAATCTCAATTTCTGTTGAATACTTTGAAAGGTACTCCTGGGAAAAGGTTTTGTGAATATGTCTGCAATTTGTTCTTTGGTGTCCACATACACTATTTTAACCACTCTTTGAGTAACCTAATATTTTAAGAAGTGGTATTTAATTTGGATGTGTTTGGTTTTAGAATGCATTACTGGATTTTTAGAGATACTTATGGCACTAGTGTTATCACAATTAATAGTAATGGGATCATCATATCTTATTTGTAAATCTTCTAAAGTTTTTTTCATCCAAAGAACTTGTGTGCAGTAGGATGCAACAACAATGTATTCTACCTTTATTGTGGATAATTATGTGGATGTTTGTTTCTTACTTAGCCATGCTATCATAAATTTTCTTAGAAATAATGCTCCTCCACTGGTGCTTTTGTTGTCATCTATACTACCAGCCCAATCTGCATCCATGTATGCATTTAATGTAAAGTATTTTTCTTTTGGATACCATAATCCAAATTCTAAGGTCCCTTTAAGATATCTGAATATTATTTTTACTTATTTTAGATGAGTTTCCCTAGGTGCAGATTGAAATATTCCCACTAGTCCTACACCCTGCATGATGTTAGGTCTAGTTGTTGTTGAATAGAGCAAACTTTCGATCATTGATCTATACATAGTTTGATCTACTTTTTGTGAGTCATCATCTAGGCTTAGTTTACATCCAATGACCATGGGAGTACTTACTAGTTTAATGTCTTCCATTTGGAATTTCTTCAACATTTCTTTGATATATTTGGTTTGGGAAATAAATATTCCTTTTTCTGATTGAGTAACTTGTAAACCTAAAAAGAAGGATAGTTCTTCCAGCATAGAGATTTTAAACTCTTCTTGCATTTCAGTTGCAAATTTTCTGCTCATTATAGTAAGATTAATCCCAAATATGATATCATCGACATATGCTCCCTCTAAATTTGACATGAAGGATCTCGGCGCTTCAAATTTCATTTTGGGCATGGAAATTAAAAGAGATTAGAAAAATACGATACTCTGTTTAAATCAAAGAAAATATGTCGAGACAATATTGCAGAGGTTTAATATGCAGGAATGTAAATTTTTCAAGGTCCCTATTCCTGTTGGTGTAAATTTATCTGTGGATTAGTGTCCTAAGACACAGGAAGAGGAGGACATGTCTTGTGTTACATATGCGAGTGTAGTTGGAAGTTTGATGTATGCTACGGTCTATACTAGGCCAAACATTGCACATGCAGTGGGAGTCTTGAGCAGGTATATGTCAAAACTAGGGAAGGAGCATTGGACAACCATAAAAAGGGTTTTTAGGTATTTGTATGGAACTTCTAGCTATGGATTGTGCTACCAAGGAAGACCAAGATTGGACAGAGTGTTGAACATACATGTCTTTATGGATGTAGACTGGGCTGGAGATCTGGATCATAGGATATCTACAAGGGGGTATGTGTTTAACCTGTTTAGAGGAGAAGTCAATTGGATGAGAAAAAGACAAGCTGTAGTGGCACTTTCAACTACATAAGCTGATAACATGGCAACCACTCATGCAAGTAAGGAAGCAGTATGGTTACAAATATTGTGTTCAGGTATTGGGTTGGTACAACAAGATGTAAGGATAGATTGTGACAATCAGAGTACAATTTTTCTGGCAAAGAACCCAACTTATCATTCAAAGACAAAGCATATTGATATTCAATATCACTTTGTGAGAGACATTGTTGAAGAAAAGAAAGTGTTGTTGATGAAGGTGGACACTTTGAAGAATGTTGCAGATTCATTAACAAAATATGTGAGCACTGAGAAGTTCTCTTGGTGTAGAGGATCCATGGGAATTGCTTCCCTATATTGTTGACTATGTAACCATGTAACCCCCTGTATGCAAAGAAAACAACAAGTGAGAGAATGTTGGGTATGTGTTATATTCTTTGCATGTGTAGCTTTAGTGTCTGCTACGTTGCACCGGGCACACAGTGGGGCTTGAGGGGGGGCCACTAGGCCCCCCCTTGGGGGGGTGCAGGGGGGTAGTTCCCCTGAGATTTTTTTTGCCTCAGGAAATGTGTCATATTTTTGCCTCGTTTTTCATGTTGCCTCGATTTTCATGTCCATTGTTGGGCGGTTTTTCAACACATGGTTTTTGCTGATGGTTTTCTATTTCCGGTTAAGGAATTAGGTTTGTTGATTAATCCAGGTCATTGGGTTAGTGTTTTGGATGTTGTTGGCTCCTATATGTATATTGTATTGTAAACAATGTATCACTATGAATGAATATAGAATATGTTGGTTTTCCCGATTTGGGTTTCAGGGGAAATATCTCTGTGTAATGTGTGTATTTTCCATTGTATATTTTCTGTTCTTTTATTGAAAATCTATTTGCAGTAAAATATTGTACAAGGTTAAAATCTACAAATGTTGCTTCCACTGTTATAAGTTGTGTGGCACAACTCAAGCTTGGGATGAGCACGTTACTTCAAGTGATACTACATGGACTTGTGCTAAAGTAGAATCTTCACAGTGAAATTTTAGAGTAACATTTGCTCAGTAATAAGGTGGATGATGTTACATTGTGGTATCAGTGCTACAAGAGTTGAGGTTGTGTGACAGGTTCCATCCTGGGGACGTTACAATGATGCATAACTCTTTAGATTAGAGGAGGTACTAGATCAAATTGTTGAGATTACATAATTTCTCACAACCGGAAAAGCACTGGTCGATTATACACAAAAATAATATCACCAATTGGTGACCCATGGTGCAGACTATCAGTTGATCACTTGTAAGTTGTATAAGCTTGGCGCCGACAAAATTTTACGCAGGTGTGTTTTAGACCATGAGCAAGATCTAATTTTTTATGAGGATCATGCAGGTATTGCAGGAGGTCACACCATCGACAAAGATACAACACATAAGGTGTTGCGTGTAGGCTTATGGTGGCCATCAATATTTTCACATGCTAAGGAATATTGTAAATAATGCGTCGTCTGTCAACACATTAGAAATCTCTGCCACTGAGATGAATTACCTTTGTTCCCGATTACATTATTGGAGCCATTTGACAAGTGGGCTATCGAATTCATGGGACCAATCAATCCCTCAGTGGGATGGATCGATGCATGCTACATTATCACTGCCATACAATATTTGACACAATGGTCAGAGGTTGCGCCAGTCAAGGATTGTACTGCAAAAATGACTGTACACTTCATATATGAGAATGTTATTACAAGGTTTGGATGCCCAAAAGTGTTGATGAGCGATCAAGCTGTGAAATTCTTGAATGATACTATCCACGAGCTCCCTTAAGAATTTATGATCCATCACCATAAGAACACCCCCTATTATCCACAAGCTAATGGTATGGTTGAAGCATTCAATACAAATTTAGAGCATACCCTAACCAAAGTTTGTAATGTTTAGCACAGTGACTGGGATCAACGTATTCCAATAGCGCTATGGGAATATAGAAAAACCTATAAGAAGTTGACTAAGTATACTCCATTCAGGTTGGTCTATGGAAAGGAGGAGGTCATCAATGTTTTTTTTTAAAGTGAAATTTCACCAATTTCGCTAAATTTTAAATTTTTGAAATAACATTTGGCTAAATTTATTCATATTTTCATTAAAAAAAACAAAACGTGTAGCCTAATTTATGATAATAGTTCTCTATATATTTATACTTTTTGCCTAGAAATATAATTTTTCCATTAATATATAATTGGCTTACTTAACATTTTTCACCAAATCCATGATTGCATATTATAAAGTTTAGGGAATATTTTCTACATTTAAAGTTTTAGGTAGCTATTGATACTCTTGGGAATACCATGAACTTGTATTTGAAATCATAAAAGTATTTGTATGAGACAACACCTTTTAATACTTGGATTTTTATTCACTTATTTCAATATGTATATGGTATACCCCCATGGTATACCATGTTGTATATAGTGTATTCATATTGGAGTTTTTTTGCAAATTGAAGAAAATGTTTTATGTATTTCTAATGATAGTTTCCAATGCCATTGTTTTTAGTTGTAATCTTTCTATAATTTCTATGAAAGGTTGATTTTTCTCTAGATGTGATTTATTATTATTATTTGTTAGTGATGCACAAGTAACACTCATGTATTGGTGTTTTCACATAATTTTCAAGGTAGTAACAAAATATTAATGAGTTATCGCCTAAGAAAAATGATAATTTTTTTTTATAAATATGATTTGATCGCCAAATAGTTTGATAAGTTATAACATATATGATTTGAAGAAAAATACATTAGTGGTCATGCCATTAGATTTCATGGTTCCAATTTTACATATTTCCATATCTACTTATATGTCTGATGAAAATCCACTACAACAGTGGTTGGATGATATTATGGAAGTGGAAGAGGACCATCTTATGGTGGGATTCAACCAAGTGGTACTAGAGAAGTAAAGATAGAAAGTATGGAACAACTGTAACATCTAGCACAAAAGTTTACAACCAGGTTCTTTGGTGTTTCTATACGACAACAAATTTCTTAAACACCCTGACAAGTTGCGCATGCACTGGTTAGGCCCATTTCATGTGCTATAAATCATTGAAGTGGGATCAACAAAGTTTACCACACTACAAGGTCAACCACTCAAGTGAATCATCAATGGAAGTTGGCTAAAGGTGTATTACGACATACAATCGTCGAATGCACTTTGAAGGATTAAAAAGATAAAGGAGTTCACATAATATAGGTGTAGGGTAGTGTAGGAAGTAGATAGGTAGGTAAAAGATAGGAATCGTTACACCTTTATTAGAAGAATGATACATGTTCTAGTCACACAGAAGGATAGGACAAGCTGACATGTCCACAAATTTCCCAAATTTTAGGCAGTGGGTGAAGTTATGAGCAATGTATAATGTATTTAATAGGAAAGGGGGATCACACAAGAGTGGTATGAGCTACATGGAACTAAAAAGCATTGAATAGTCAAGCAATCTTATTCAACCAAATCACATGCAATGAGGGTACACAAACAATTATGATGACATATTCCAAAAGGAACATCATCAATACGGTGGATTAGTATTGTTACTCCCAACCTAGGGGTAACTAAGGAGATAATATCTCAAGGCCTGCAGGTAGAAGACGTGGATCAATGTCGAGAGACAGATGACCAGTTGATCCCACATTGAGCAGACATAGTCCCTCCTCTCCACCACACATCACCATTCATCGTTAGCAACATAACAACGTCTGCCACACCAACCTAACACATAAAGGAAAACTAGTCTTGCTTCATGAGGTAACACGTCCAGTCTCATGGTAAGTTTCACTTTGATAATTGAAGAATTTGAGCATGTTGCAAAGCATCGTTTCTTGATTATGGAATGTTTGCTTGGAAATTATACCTTTGGACTTATTTCACCTTGGTGGTTGACATGTTTTCCTAGTAAGTGGGTCACCCTCAGGAAAAGGGTTTCTACTGGGGGGTATCCTTGAAGGGTCATCATACCATTCCCATCCATACTTACCATTTTTCACACCTCTTCCCCTCTGTTTCCTCATCTTTTAGGTTTCTAGGTTCATTGACCCCAAGAAGGGCTTGTGCCTCATTTCATGGGAAGAAGGGGTAAAGGCCTAGAGGTGTTGTAGATAACACTATAAAATTCAAAAGACATAATATATCCTTCTATATGCTTGGAATAAGGTATTGAGAGAAATTAAATGCTTCTCCATAAAAAATGAAGGACCTTTAAAAAAAAGAAAATGAATTAAAATGTCCCACTTGATGGGGAAATGCATTGCGGCATCCTTTAATTTACAATGCATATGGCACTCATTGTGTTCTGACTTCAAGTAGAATTGTGGTGATATTTTCTTTCCTTGCACATAGCACTCAATGTTCATACCATAAAAAATAAAAGGAAAATAAAGGGCTTGGAAAAATGTTGCATTGCAAATGAAGGGATGCAACACACCCTCCACAAAGGCACCTATAAATGAGACAATATGTGCCCTTGATATGTTAGGAACCCCATGCCAAAAATTCATTCCCCCATCCACCTCATATTCACTACTTGGATTAGAGAGGGTCTCCTTGGGAAACAATTCTTGACTTGGGGATTGGCCTACCCAATAGGGCACCATGCCAACCCTCCCATACCTAAATTTGGCAAAGTTTATAAGGTCTTTGAGAATTTGTTTAGTTTGAAAAGGGGGGATTTAATGCACATGTTTGGGTGGTTATTTTATTAAATGTGGCTTACTTGGCATGATGCATGTGACTTGTGGACCCTTGGAGGGAATATTTGCTTGTCCTTGAAGGACCTTTCCCGGTGGAAGACATTCATGAAGAGACTAAACCACTTGGATCTTCATAGGGGATTGAAATCCCATTATATGGATGTTGTGCCCCACTCATTGGAGCCCTAAGATGATGAACGTTGCACCTTGAGAGACATCCCTAACACATGATGAAGGACCATAACCATGAAGAGAGAGTGACATCACCTTCTTATTCTCTAATGTTCCTCTTGGAAAGCTTGACGTCACACATTTGGGAGGATGTTTGGTCATTTTGGTGCACTTGGTGGTGTTTTGGGCTTTGAAGCCCCACCTTCTTGCTTAATACAGGGATGGTGTGGCACCTTTCCAACATGATTCCTTGGCATTGGAAGGATTATCTTCGCACGTGCCACCTTGGAGGATATATTTATGGGATAATGCCCCATAATTTTATTATTTTTGTTCTTTTTGTAGCCTATGCGGGAAAAAGAACAAATCAATTTTCTAATTAAGCATTGTAACTTAGGTTTTTAGCCTAAAATTATGGATTTAATTGTAAAGTGGACAAAATATGACTTGGGTTTCCTCATATAAATATGAGGAAACTCATTTTCATTTTCATATAACTCATCACTTGGAAAAATTTCTCTTGGAATGAAATCTCAACCTCTTTGGACAATTCACTATCTCTCTTTTCTTGTCACAATGGATGAAAAACTTGTTATTTGAAGTTTTAAAGGCTAGCGAATTCTCTTGGTGGTATTTCTTTGGAAATTTGTGGATGATATCTTGGTAGCAAGGGGTTATTTGATGTTATCTCTTGGATTTTGGTGAGAATTTTGCAATTTATTGTCATTTAACTTGTTAAATTCAAGAAATATATCTTAAACCCTACGAGGAGTAAAAGGGCTTACACTGTCCACCAATGTTTATTTATTTCACTATTGAAGTGCTATAAGGATTGTAACAAGAAGTAAGAGTATTTACAACCTTGTTTCAAGGCTTATCTAGGGTTTATTTTTCTAGGAAGTAACAAGGTTTACACCCCTAGAGAAACTTTAAACCCTAGTTCATCTTGGATTTTAAGCTAGACGATTTGGAATGAGTGTTGTTTGGTTTTATAAAGGTTTAACTCTCAAGAAGGATCTTTTTTTCCTCTTTGTATAACTTTCCTTCCAAGGAAGAGACTCCATTCACCCATGATAAGGCACTCGTACTTTGCATTGGATATTGTTAATTATTGCATTGGTAAATGTGAAAGTTGTTCTTTTGGAATTGTTCAAGTTGGATTTAAATTTTACATGTTATTCACTCTCTTATCTCTAAGGGCGTCTTGATTGGTCAAATGGATAGTTTTCTGTAATACATATTAAGCTACAACTATTAGGGCTGCAATATATTCTCTTTCTCAGCAAGTTTTCTTCACTTTTGACCACTGAAATTTGCATGTAAGCAGTGAAATTTAATCTAATTTTCAAGAGATATTGATCGGGTGGCTTGCTTGCTGATTTTGTTGGAAAAGTTGCTTATGTAGCAAAGGTTTTCTACAGCCATAGGGCTGTCATAATTTTCTGCTATTAACACCTTCTTACAACCCTCCCTTTTCATCTAATTCACTATTTTTTAAGCATTGGAATATTATCTAAGTGCATGATAATTTGTCCAACATTATATGCTAATTAGATGGTGTAATTTGCAATTGTTATAACTTTGTAATTTCTGATATATTATTGTTTACTACCGCAATTTTGGGACAACAAGCATAACTTGTTGTTTCCCTCTTGTTCTAGGGCTCACTTCATCGCATATCGTCTTGGATTTAGTTGTCTAACATTTATTTTGTAGGTATTCTTCATTGGAAACTTTTCCTTGACTGATAATCATCCTCCATAAAGCCCCTATAACCTTTCATTGTGACCTATAGTGGTGCTCCATTATTTTCCTTGGATTCTCCTTTACAATCCGCCCTAGGGTCACCCAGGAAGCCTCCCTTGTGTGGGACTTTTCCTTCACTAAAATAGTGGGATATTTATTGAGGTGATAGTGATAGGTGTCCCCAGTTGTATCACATGTTTGTGGCATGGGTTGGGATTTTTCCTAACTACAAATTGTGCGATAAATTTTTTGGCATCGTTGCCTAAGAGGATTTTGAATCCTTTTTGATACCATAATGACACTCGACAAGTCTATCCCAAATCATTTACCCTTAGCTTTCTTGGCAGGGATGATTTTAAGGATGGACATTTATTTTAAAATGTAGAAACCTTGGTGAATCTTACTAATCCTTCATATGTCAACTATAAATGTTTGGCGATATTTTTGTAAAAATATTCAAATTTCTAAGTATTTTATATAGTTTTTATAAAGTTTTGGCAATTTTTAAGGTAAAATAATTGTATCCTATAGAATTTGGGCGAATCATTTTTAAAATAACGAATCTTGTTTTTGGAAAAACCATGGAAAATTAGCCCATGAACGAAATTTAGCCCCTAAAATCATCCATGTTTCTTGGAGGCTCCATTTGAGGGAAGTTCCCTTTTCACTTTTGATGAAATTTTCATAGAGTTCATCTGGCAACTCTGTTAGAACATATGATGTGTAGGGGTCAAAACACATTGATTTTGTCTTGTTTTGAGTCATAGGGTCTTTAAGTTTTAGGCTTTGGCTTATATTTCATGTCATAACTCAATTTTTTGTTTTTTCTATAAGAATATTATTGTTTTAGTCTTGGTTTAGAGCCTTAGTGTCATGGGATTATTCATCATCATAAGAATAAGGGTCCACATGGGTCACACTCTTGGTATAAGAAATCATCAACATGATATGTATTGTCTCAAAGGTTTACACAATTTTCCATTATGTCACTTTCCAACCATTTATAGGTCAAGTAAGAGGTAAGATCTATTTGCTGCCAACTCACCTAAAAGTTCACAACGTACTAAGAAGTACCTCATGCACTTATATTTCATTATTTCAATTTGGAAATGTGTCAGGGGGGATTTCATTGTCTTCAACACTTTCATTCAATTTGATTTTCAAATATTATGTCAAGGAAAAAACTCTAACAGTTTCCTTGAAGTGCGATACTAGAATTTGAAATTGGTGTTGCAGATTGGTGCTATGAACTGGCTGAAGAAGATTATTCAAGATTGGATTCCTTTTTCTAAGACCAACTCATGTTCACAAAGCACCGGTCCAAATCCAAATATATCAGGTATTCCTTGACTATTTGCATGCTTCTTAAAGGTTGAAAGAGGAATTAAAGTTGTTATGAAATTGGTTTTGCGAACTATTAAATGCCCATGTGCTGCCAACTCTCAAACCCACTGTTATGGTTCTCTAAACCCTGTACATTAGTCAAAATTGTTATCTCAAGGTCATCCTACAGTTCCCTTTTGCAAACAAGTCATTTTTTCCCACTGATATCTCTGCACTGCGAATTGCCTGTTTTAACCCTGCACCATAATTGCGCGCTGCAAATTGGCACCACGAATCCTCAGTCTTTGGATTGTCAAAACCCTTTTCATTTTGAAATAATTCTAAGACCCGGGTTTTAACCAGTTGTATGGGCCCCCTCTCAAACATGAAAAGTATGGCCAATCCTTCATAAAAACAAGCTCAATTGTGTTGCAGGCCGACACTACGAATTGATACTGGCATTGCAAACCCTCTGTTTTCACAGAGTTTCATATTTTTCCTATCTGCAATTTTACTCAAGGCTTAGTTGTTGTCCCCCTTATCATTCCTTTTTAAAATTTTCTCCACTTCATACCACTGTTGTGTATAAGTTTTAGTCAAGTGAACTCCAGGCATACCAGCTCTGTAATCAAGCCCTAAAATCCTTGTTTACCATATTCTTCATATAACAACTGTCATAAGAGCTTACAGAAAGTGTTTTTCAAACAATAATTATGGACAATCAACAAAACAAGAAGAATCACAAGGGGGGAGAGATTGTGAGAACTGAACCATATGACATGCAACTCATCAACTCTGAACCATTGTTCGGGGAAGCTTTCTAGAGGGTGGGTTGTCTCAATTTTTTTCAAAATTTGTAGAGAGGACATCCTGAAGTGGCCAAAGAGTTTGCACTTAATTTTAATGGGACAAATACTAAAGTGGGGATGCTGGAGTTTGAATTTTTTGATCATTCTATCTCTGTAGCTACAAAGATACTTGACTGTGGTGAGAAATGGTTTAAAGCCATGTCATTAAACTCGTCTTTCTCCAAAGAATTCCTTAAGCCTTAATATCAAGAATACAACCTATCTAAAGGAGTTCCCATAAGTCACATGCTAGAATGTTTTGACAAGATGCTCAGGGTCATCCAAAGGTACTTCACATGTGAAGGGAGGTTCAATATGGTACCAATACCACATCAGATTATTATTACACTTCACTGGAAAACAATCCATGAACCTTGCATTCTATCTTTTCAGGAGTATTGTTAAGATGTCAGACATAGTCCAGGTTAGGGATGATTTTAAGGATGGAAATTTATTTTAAAATGTAGAAACCTTGGTGAATCTTACTTATCCTTCATATGCCAACTATAAATGTTTGGCGATATTTTTGTAAAAATATTCAAATTTCTAAGGATTTTATATAGTTTTTATAAATTTTTGGCGATTTTTAAGGTAAAATAATTTTATCCAATAGAATTTGGGCGAATCATTTTTAAAATAGTGAATCTAGTTTTTGGAAAAAACATGGAAAATTAGCCCATGAGCGAAATTTAGCCCCTAAAATCATCCATGGTCCAGGTTAAGTCAAAGCAGGTAAATACCAATGTTATTCAATATGGTCTAATCAATATGTTAGTAATGTAAGAGTTAAAGAAAACTAATAATGACTGGGAAAATTTCCTAACTACATCACATTTTTAGTTAGATATTCCTCCTACACCACAGTCCAAAAGACAAACTCCTACCCCTATTGATAGGATTGTTAATTCAGAGTCAAGCAAGAAGAAGAGGGTGACTAGGAGTGATAAATCTTTCTAGGCTACTAATGAAGTAGAAGAAGGTGGTCCTTTGCAACCTCTCGATAGAGAAGTTTTACCTATGGAAGAACCTACCCCCATGGAGATTCCTTCAAGCAAATCAAGAAGATTGAAAGGAAAAAATCTTGTCTTTTCCCCACCAGTTGTTGCAGACAAAGTCAAACCTAGAAGTCCCTTTTCTAGATCAACAACCATACATCATGTTCTCGTGAAGGATGATACAATAGAGACTTCATCTCAGGAAAAAGACAAATCTCGGTCTTATGATCATCCCACAAAGGTTATTTAAATCAAAACTCCTCATCATGAAAGTAACCCTACCTTCAAAAGGCTCAGGAGGCAACTCAAGGAAGAAAGAGCTGAAATTGACAAGTTGAAGAAGGAAGATTTGGGTTCTAGGATAAAGATAAAGGAGATGTTGGATGTGTATGAGGAGACAATTGATAAAGAAAGGTTCAGGGCTAAGAGTTTTTTCCCCTTCACAAGCAACTCAAGAATGTCTATAGGAAGAATAAATCCTGCCAAACTGAAATCAGAAAATTAAAGGCAAAGTTACAACCTTTCAGAGAAGAAGTGGAAAAGAGGAACTTAGATATGTTGGTCAAGGTGGCTACCAGAAGAAGTTCTAGAACAAAAATATGAATACAAATGATCTTCTAAAACTAATATCATTTTTGTCAAGATTTTATGTTGCATGCATTTACAACACTAAATGATGGTTTTGAATTTTGAGCTAGACTTAGCAGTTTTTTGTGTTTTTCTCCAAGGATATATCATGGTAATAAGTTTGTAGAATATATGGAAGAATTACACTACCCTTGGTACAATTTTTAAGGATTTGAAACTTTTTCAAAGGAAAACAAGCCGCTAGAGGAAAGTTTGTAGTGCCTGGACTCATTGGCGCTGCGAACTGGCTGTTTGAGGACAATTTGCAGTGCTGTGCTGTGAACTCAAATTTTTGAAGATTTTGGAGGGAAGGGAAGTTGCCAACTATCAAGGGGAGATCGAACCAGCACTCAAAGTATCAATTGTAATTTGGAATGCCACCTACCTCAAGGAGCTGCAAACATAAAGACACATCATGAAGTTGTTGAGGACTTGTTGTATACGTTGCCAACATCTTCCTTCAAAATAAAAATTTGTTGTTTTATGGTTGTACACATGTTTCCATGCTTCCCTTAGGACTGAAATCCTATGAGGAAGTTGTGGGATGAATTGTAAATATTTCTTTTGATAAGTTTAGTTATTTAAGAAGCATTTTATGTGGGAAAAGGGTTTGAATGGTTGGGAAAAAAAACTCTGGTTTTAGTCTTCTTTTGTAACAAAGTTTTATTGATGTATGGACCAGATCCAAGAAACCTTTAATGGTGGAAATCCATCTTATTCTCACTATAATCTCTTTTCTATCTCACTTTGATATAAGTCTATGTTGAAGGATTCATCAAGCTGTTGTTTCTTTATTGCAGTAAAATATTTATTGTGGTATTGTATGCAAATTGATCAAAGTGTTTTTTCTCTTTGGATTAAGAAGTTCTTATTCAAATGATTTTTCTTTCATATATGTTTCAGGAATACCTGATGTAAAATGATATACATATCAGATTTTTTTTTCTAAGTCTTCCACCTATCATTTATATCTCTTAAACCCCTATTTGAAGCTATTCAAAGCCTTGCATGTCGGTGTGTATTTCATGGAAGGATTTGTAGTTGACATCTTAAAACTGAGTTTTACATCCATTTTCCACACTCTTTAAAATGTTATCATTTACATTCTGATAGGTATTAGGATTACATATACAACAGTATAGGTGTGGCTTCTAGTGCTAATAGACTCCACAACCTAAGAACCCATATTTCCAAAATAAACTTCCCTAAGGAAGGTTTAAGCCTTCCAAAGTTTACCAAAGAAGACCTCCTCATAATTTATTCATTGTCAAAACCTTGTTTCAAGGTATCCTTCCCCTCGCTCCAATGGTTCATCCTTGGGACATAAACCTTTACAAGCCATTGAATATGTCCACTATCCCTGGGTACCACAATAACATTCCTAACGAGTTTGACAATTGGTTTCCCATGTTCACCGGAAACAATGTTGTTACTCTAGAAGAACATATTGATGCCATTGTTGTGGCCATGGAAGATAATGGTATAGAACATGAATATGTTTCAATGAAGCTACTAGATACATCTCTCGATGAATATGCCAAAAAGTGGTTCAAAGGCTTTCTCGACAATCAGTTGCAACCTTATGAAGCTTTCACAAAGTTGTTCAAAGGTAGATGGACAACAAATAAAGATAATGGAATGCTATTGATGCAATTCAATCAAATAAAAAATAAAGAGAACAAAATAGTGAAGGAATTCGATGCTATATTTGAAACTTAGACAGTCATATCCCAAAGGGCTTGTGCCCACTAGAAGCAACCGTTCTCCTTCTTTATTTGATGCATTTGATGGAAAGTTTGGTTTTATCTTGAAGGAAAATATGCCTAAGAAGTTAGCAAAGGCCAAAGAATATACCGAATAGATTGAAGAACATATTATCAACTCAAATATTGATCATTTTCATTTACCCCGTGCCAAAACATAACCTAATACAAAGACTTTGACTAATAGTGTACAGTATCCAATCACACTCTTGGCTCAAAAGTTTGATCAAATGAATTCCTAGTTCGTCCAGAGTCAAAATCAGATCATGAACATGTTGACAAATTTGGAGAGGAAACATTATGCTCCAAGTCCTCATTTCATTAGACAATAGAGGGAAAACACATGTTGGAAACTAAGGCCACAACAAGAGGCAAAGGGACCTAACACCTTGAATCCTATTGGGATGGTCAAAATGGATGCATCACCATGGTGTTGGCCTTGTTAAGATCCTCATTCAGAAAATGAGTGTCTGAGACAGAGGGAAGAAGAATATCCAATTACTATGGATAGGTTAAACTTCATTGATACAAATTACATCTTCAAATATGATGAGTACATTATCATCACAGAGGAACAACTTGAGGAATTCAGGAAGCAAGCAACTAGAAGAGCTCGGTTGGAAGTATTGAGCCAAATGGATGAAGGATTAAAGGAGAAGTTGAGGAAAAAATAATTTTTGACATATTCAAGAAGAAACAAAATGCTAATCCCACCCCCCCAACAATGAAGGAAGTGCCTCCACATCCTCCACCTCCAGTTCATGACCTGCTTCCGCAGCATTTACCAACAAATGAGGATCTTCCTCTGAATATTGATGTACCTAGTATGGTTGGAAAGATGAATATGGTGGTGCCAGTGGTCAAGATGTGAAATATTCCTTCTGTAAGGAAATAAGTCTTGAAAACATTAAAAATACAAGATGAATCAAGGGATCCTTCATTGATTTTGAATACTATGTATCATGGGAAATGGAGAGAAGAAAATACTCCATTTTATCTTTCTCTGGGAATCAATGGTCTTCATTTGAATAATTGTATGCTATATTCTAGAGATTGAACAAACATGATTCCTTTGAAGGTCATGAGACAACTAGGTTTGAGGACAACCTGTCCTTATGGAAATGTTTGTGGTATTGATTCAAATAAAGTCAAGGTTCATTTTTTCATAGAAGATGTGAAAGTTTACTTGCAGGAATTCTCACACATAGAAATCAATATGAATGTGGTTGTGATCAACATAACAGAAACTTGGGGCATGATATTATCAAGAAGTTGGTACGCCACCCTTGGTGGTTTACTCAATATGAATCTTACTCATGCGCATATCCCTACGGGGGATAGGAAATTTGAGATTCTATATATTCCACATGTTGTAAAGATTCATGTCATTGATCCAAATAGCCCCGACTATTGGAGTGATTGTGAATATGATGTGACACCTCCGATTATCGAGTATGATCCTTGGGATTTACCTTTTGCACAAGAATATTGTATTGATACACTATTGCCGAAGATAGACAAGTATAAGGATAAGCTTGCAAAGTATCAGGGAAATGATCCTGGATCCATCAATATACTAAATAAGGACGAGGGAAAGAAGGATGAAGAACGAGAAAAAGATATTAAGCATATGATCAAAGCAGATCCTCCCACATAGATTTACAATGAATATCTATTGTATGTTGAGTTTGACAAAGGCAACCATTCACTCATGTGGGATAAGAGGAAGGGAAAGCCAAAGTATGACAATATGAGTGAAGTTTTATGGATTGTCCCTTACATTGTCAAGAAGAAATCTGAAAAGGGTACTTACTATTTATATTCCATGGATGGGAGGAAGATTCCATTAGCAGATGATGGGTGTATCCTCCAACCCTACATAGATGGGACATGATCTCCATGGGTTGTGGGCCCCAAGTAAGTAGGTAGGTCATTTTCTTTCTTGCATTGTATTTGTGTGTTCATCATAGTGTAGTTGAATTTTCTTTCATGTTTCTTTATTACATTTATGCATAGTTGTTGTGATTCATTTGCTAGAATAACTGACATGTTAGTTAGAAGTTTTTAAAAAATGCAAAAAATTATTTTAAGCAATAGTTTTCAATTTTGAGTTTTTGAAGTTTTAATTATATGAATAAAAATGTGAGAAAGCCACCCCTCGATGCTCTAATATCTTGTTTGAGTATGTGTAGGCATAGGTCATACCGAGAGATGTTGAGGTTCTCATGTGCTCTACGGTGAGCACATGTCCCAGTGTAGGAGCTAGATGTTACCCCCTTTTGGCATAGGGGTAGACCCAAGGTTCAACGCTACAACAACTCACCAACAAAAGCCTAACTACTGACCCTTTCGGCAACACCTGTGAAGCAGATGAAGTCTCACCCGAGGTAGAGGCAGGGGCGGTTGCAGGAATCAAGTGTCTGCAACCTTAGCTAGGACAAAGATATGTGATTATAATACTTAGCAGAGAACTCAACACCGACAGTTTATCAATATTCAACCACTATTATACTGCGCGGATAGAACAAAGCATCGCATCATTCACTCAGATATGATGTATTTAAGCACTTTATCATAGACAGGTAGGTTAGATCTAGCAGATCAAGAACTAAGCACAATCATATAGGTTAGATCTAACATTCTTACACATCATTAGCACAAAGCACAAGCAGATCTATCTATCTCTATCAAAGAACTTAGCAAGAGAAGAGATAAACACATCAAAACAAAGCACAAAGCAGAACAACACAATGTTTACGTGGTTCATCCCCACCCTGGTACTACGTCCACCAACTCTTTGTTTTTTATTGTCTTCAATCAATCAGTTACAAGCACAAAGCCACCAAAAACCTACTCTACCTAGGACATGAGATCTACACACCTTGCTAGATCCTCCTTCCTTGCGTTATAGCACAAATCCTTCCACAGTCTGTTACAACCACCTGCACTTAGCTCTGCAAGTCTCTCATAGTTATGCACAAAGCACTTACAGACCACATTTACACTTAGCCTACACTTACAATTGACTAGCGACCCCTTATTACATAGCCTAGATATCTATTTATACATTACAAAGTAGGACTAAACATGTGTAAACCCATGGGTCGACATCCCATTTCTGTTACATAATCCCAAAAACCCAAAAAGGACCCAAAAGTGGGCCGAGATCCCATGATCTCTACTTCATCTTGCGCTCCTCCTTCGACAGGCTGTCGAAGTCCCAAAATAGGTAAAACTTGGTTAAGATCCCTCAAAACTTGGTCAAGGGCCAACAGGACCCCAACACTCACCCGTGAATCGTCCCGAGTCACTCTGGTCTGGGTAGTTCTACTTCGAAATCCTCGAGCTTGGCTCAAGCTACTTGTACTTGCTGCTATGATACAACCTCTTGCTCGACGAACTCCTGGATCACTGCGTCGTTCACGGGCCCTTCTAGGCACTGTTCTACTGCATTAACAACCTTCTCTAGCTCTGCTCCTCGGCTTTCAACCTCTATGAACAATTGGCACCTCTTATATTGTACTAGTTGGATTCATTGAGTTACTTCCATAACTCTAATTTGAATCATATGGATCTGCTATTGGGTGGTGCACTGCTCTTGAGACCATTTCATTCTTTCTACGGCTGGAAAGGCTTTCAGCTGCACCTGTAGTGTCTCTGTGTGCTGCTTCGCTTCCTAGAGCTGTGACTCCAGTGCCTACAACTATGGATTCTCGATGAGTTTCTCATATGTTTGGGTGCTGTGGTTACTCAACTGCTTGCACTCCAGGGCAAGAGCTTTCAGTATCTCAACTGCGCTATGGGAAGTTGCTTCCCTTAGGTCCCTTACATCTTGTGGGGTCTCGGGTACAGTGCATAGCTCCAAGTCTTCTATGCGCTGCTGGAGCTATTGGATCACTTCTGCGAGCTTTTCTACTTGCTTCGTGACTTGATCCTTAGCCTTTATTTCTAATAATGTCATAGAGTGAACTGATCTGTTGACCGCTTCCTTCACTTCAAGTTGCTCTGCTAGCAAATTTTCCTTTCCTTGCTATAGCTGTGCTTTCTCTTCATCGAACTTCGCTTGGAGAGCACTCTTTTCCTGTTCTGTAGCTCAACACTATTCTATGAGTACTCCCTATACTTGCATCAAATCCTGAGTGGCTTGCTCTGCTTCCTCTTGTGCTTTTCGAAGGTGAGCTTCTATTGTATCAACGAGCCGGTGGAGTTGAGATGGTTCATCTCCTAGTTTTGGTGTTCCCAATCGTAGAGGCATAGTGGAAATTACGCGGCTGGAATGTAATGCCTGCTGCACCCCTTGGAGCTCAACCTCAATTCAATTGTACATCTCCTCCTGCTTAGCTTCTTGCTTCTCTGCTATCTCCAGTGAAGCATCGTTTAGGGCTGCTACGATGAAATCAAAATTGTGAGGAGTGAGTGTTGTCTGCATCTTGGTCACAATGGGTTTCGGTTTCTTCCGGGAAGAAGGCTTCGGGGGGGAAACCTTCATTTTCTTCGAGGGTTCCTCCTCCTCTTTGGGCGGTGTTACTTCACCTCTCCTCTATTCAGCTTCTGTTCCATCTATGTCTTCTCCATCACCCCCTTGCTCCGGTGATATGGAAGAAGTATTCATTGAGGCACTGCTTAAATCCTGTACTTCTTCGGTCTTCTTTGTCTTGCTAGGTCCGGGTGTATCCTACACAGTTTCTGGGCTGTCTATGTTGGATATCTCTGCTAGGTCTACTGGAATAAGGAGGTCTGCCGACCATTCCTTAGTGATCTCTTCCAAGTCTTCCTTTGTCATCTTGTAGTATGAATGCAGTTGTTACTTATGTCCATTTGTGAGCATTGTAATATAAATGAAATGTCTATCTGCGCTAAACTTCAACAAAGGCCTGAACTGATGTAAAGTATTTGGAGTCATACGAGGCTTGGGCTGGATGGATACCTTCAGCTGATTGTAATATGTATGGAACACGACATTCGACTGGCATTGCTTATTCATGTCACTTGAATACGACAATGTGCTGAACTTCGCAGCCAGTGGTTCAAATGGCTCGATGTCGGGGAAGGTCGCACCTTCCGGCATCTCCTAGGTAACAAATGCAATCAGTATCAAAAGCCAACTAAAATGCAATTCATAACCTTGATCTTGCGCTTCCCTGTAGTCAAGTTCCATTTGGTTCACCAAGTACTTTGCCCAATTCATTTGTAGGCCCTCCACTCACTTCCCTGTGAGGTTGACTACAAAGCTGGTGACTTGGGTTGGTCATTTCTTTCATACTAACTTCCCTGCAATCAACTGATAGACGAGGTGCACTGTGCCACTTTGTATAGAAGCTAACTTGTAACCTCTTGTTCCCTTCTCAACGTCACCATAGGTGTCCTTGATCCTTTGAGCTAGAGCGCGATCCATGGTTTTTCCTGGGTAAAACTCCTATGGATTGGGTCCTTGCATACTCAAGCCTACAATCTGATTGATCAACGTCCAATCAACTGTGATACACCGGTTTAACCACAAGTATTTGCCATGGTAACAAGAAAGCAACAACTTGACATAGGCATTGAATTCCTAGTGTCGTCCGAAGTGTGGGATCTTCATGACGTTCAACAAAGTGGACTGCACGAGGTAATGGGTCCATGATTGAGGGATGATCTTCGAGTTCTTCCCTTTTGTTCTGGTCAGGTACTTATGTGGATCGAGCATGTTATAAACCTTCCGGTCGCCAAGGTTGAAATCACTAAATTTCAACGCTGCAATCTTATCTTGGTCTGCTCAAACTATGCGTATTCCTTTCGGGAGGTATTCCGTGACCAAGGTGTATTCGAAATCTTGGGGCACGTTGTCTCGATTCACTGTGCTGCTCATAGGTGGTACATAGGCGAGTAGTATAGTCGGTATGAGCTTTTCATTCGATAAGTCATCCCTGTGCTTGGTTCTCTTTTCATCTACTGGCTGGGATGGTTCGGCTCCGCGAGCAGTCGACAGAGATGCTTGCACTATTCAAGTGGATGAAGCTTGGATTCCTATGGATAATCCTCTCTCCCACATGACTCTTTCAGTCATCAGGTTGAGGAGTACTTATGTCACTGATTCTTCGACTGTGGTGAGCTATTCAAACATACGTGCTCGGGATTAACTAGATTAGGTTCAAGATTAACTTAGACACGATAATGGAATAGATGACAACAATGCTATGATCACTGTGAAAAATTCACTTAGTCTGCAGGCTCAAACTCTCGGTTAGCAAAAGTGTTCTCGGTGCATGGCGCAACGGGATAAATAGGTAAATTGACAACAAGTCTCTTGCAATGGGTATGGAGCCTTCATTAACTTTGTTCGGTCCGTTATGGCGCGGTCCAACGGTCTGGTGGCGAACCATAAATTCCTTTCTATCCATTCGGAGCATCGGTCGAACGGTTATAATGTCCCCAATGACTATATTTCTTCGCCACGACGAAGTGCCATGTGTCACTGCTCTGATATCTCGGCGAAGCTCCAATTTTGCAAATTTTCCTTCTGTGAAGTTCCCTCTGGAACCTTCTATAACTTGTCGATCTTAGCTCTCTTCTTACTTAGTTTTCTAGCCTTCTTTCCAGTAAGCTTCATCTCGGTATGCCTTTTTTTGTTCTGATTCTTATCTTCTTTGGACATAGTCACTGCGCGCTGTGGAGATTCTTTCCTAGGATTCAAGGCTAATACTTCTTCTTTATCTGGGGTAGGTACTTTAGTCTTATGTGGGTCCTCTAATGTTCTTGCAGCTTTGACATCTGGGTCTCTGGTGTTAAATAGCTTCGATCTGTTCTCCTGTTCTTCAATCAAGTGTGCAATCCTTCTAGTCATGAAATATTTTAACTCTTGTTTCTTCTACTCCAAAAATTCTTCTTCTTCCTTTCGTCTGGCTTGATCTATGTCAATCCATGGTTTTCCTAGTAATGTGGTAAATGGGGCGTTGTCCTCAGTAAATTTAATAATCTCAAAATCTTCTTCTGTCGAAGTTCCATTTGCATTCATAGGTATCTGAGCAAGCCTCCCACATAGGTTTATCAACTTCCCTCTAAATAAACCTATTCCTCCCAAGGAAGGAGTCATAGAAAGATTCTCTAAAAGTTCCTAAGTTCTTTCTATCATGATATTCACCTGTGTTTCTTCATCCATAACATAGTTAATGTCAAAGTCTCCTATTCTTGCTTCAATGCATTTTTTTTCTTTGAAAATCTCTGATAATCTGACACGTCGGTGGTCATTCAGGGTTTCTTTCATCTGGAGCAATGCTTTCTCTTATTCTTTTCGGGGTTCTTCTATTTATGGATCTGCCTTAGGGTTTTCTTGATTCAGTTTCATTCCTTCAAGCTTAGCAATCATTCTAGGGAAATCCAACACTTCATGGTCCATAGCTTTGCAACAAATACAACAAGGTCTTTTTCCAGGGCATTCCTTAGCAAGATGTCCTAGTCTTCTACAACTGTAACAAAGGGTTAATCCTCTCTTTCTTTTAAATGATCCCTAACTTCTCCTATACTGCGTGCTAGGATCATAGGAGCTAACCCGCAACAAATTATTTCTAGGATCATGCATCCACTTGTTAGTCCAAACATTCTTTCTATGCATAGGTATACCATATCTTTCACTATTCTTATCAGATCTATTCATATCAAACCTTATTTCATCTATTAGTTCCCTAGTTTTCAAGCTAGGTCAGAATCTATTAAACATACCTAGATCCATACTTTAGAAACAAAGAATTCCACTAATCTTACTTTTACAGAGCACAAAGCTTTCAGATCTAGAACTTTTCACTATTCTTACCTTTATCAGAGCACATATCTTGCAGATCTTACCTATTTTCTTTAGATTTGGCCTCTTTTCTTCAGATCCGACCTTCCTCTTGGCACAAAGCTTCACAAGTCAAGTAAAATGCTTCGCACTAGATCTACGCACAGAGCTTTCACAGTTTCAGGTCGAATCTTTGCACAAAGCTTCTTCTTTCTCAGTTCCCATCAATCACAGTTTCAGGTCCTAACAATGGAACCATTTGTTGGCATAGGGGTAGACCCAGGGTTCAATGCTACAACATTGCACCAAAAAAACCCTAACTACCAACCCTTTCGGCAACACCTGTGAAGCAGATGAAGTCTCACCCGAGGTAGAGGCAGGGGTGGTTGCAGGAATCAAGTGTCTGCAACCTTAGTTGGGACACAAATATGTGATTATAATACTTAATAGAGCACTCAAGACCGACAATTTATTAATATTCAACCACTATTTTATTGCATGGATAGAACAGAGCATCACATCATTCACTCAGATATGATGTATTTAAGCACTTTATCATAGATAGGTAGGTTAGATCTAGCAAGAAGATCTATCTATCTCTATCAAATCACTTAGCAAGAGAAGACATAAACACATCAAAACAAAGCATAAAGTATAACAACACAGTGTTTACGTGGTTCACCCCCACCCTGGGTACCGTCCACCAACTCTTTCTTCTTTATTTTCTTCAATCAATTGGTTACAAGCACAGAGCCACCAAAAACCTACTCTGCCTAGAATAGGAGATCCGCGCACCTCGCTAGATCCTCCTTCCTCACATTATAGCACAAAGCCTTCCACAGTCTATTACAACCACTTTCACTTAGCTCTGCAAGTCTCTCACAGTTACGCACAAAGCACTTACAAACCACATTTGCACTTAGCCTACACTTACAACTGACTAGAGACCCCTTCTTACATCGCCTAGATATCTATTTATACATTACAAAGTAGGACTAAGCATGGGTAAACCCATGGGCCGACATCCCATTCCCGTTACATAATCCCAAAATCCCAAAAAGGACCCAAAAGTGGGTCGAGATCCCGTGATCTCCGCTTCATCTTGTGCTCCTCCTTCGAGAGGCTGTCGAAGTCCCAAAATAGGTAAAACTTGGTCAAGATCCCTCAAAACTTGGTCAAGGGACAACACCCCCTAGCGTAGAGATAACTAAGGAGATAATGTCTCGAGGTCCACATGTACAATACATGGAGTGTCAAGATCCAAATGACCAGCTGAGCCCACATTGAGTAGACATAGCCCCTTCTCTCCACCACACACTACCATTCATTGTCAACAACATAGTAGTGTTTGCCACACCAGCATGGCCCAGAAAGGAAAATAGGTCTTGCTTCATGAGGTAACAATTCCAGTCTCATGGTAAGTGTCACTTTAATAATTGAATCATTTGAGCATGTTGCAAAGGTCCTTTCTTTATTATGGAACATTTTCTTGGAAATTATACCTTTTTCCTTATTTCACCTTGGTGGTTGACATGTTTTCCTTGTAAGTAGGTCACCCTCAAGAAAATGGTTTATCCTAGGGGTCTCCTTGAAGGGTCATCGTACCATTCCCATCCATACTTACCATTTTCCACCCATACTTACCATTTTCCACAACTCTTCGCCTCTGTTTCCTCATCTTTCAGGTTTCTGGGTTCATTGATCCCAAGTATGGCTTGTGCGAGCTCATTTCATGGGAACAAGGGGATAAAGGCCCATAGGTGTTGTAGTTAGCACTGTAAAAGTAAAAATCCATAATGTATCCTTCTAGATGCTCTCCCTAATGTCCTGAGATAAATGAAACACTTCTCCATAAAAAATGAAGGACCTTTAAAAATAAAATAATAAAAAATTTCCTACTTGATGGGGGAATGAATTACAATGTCCTTTAATTTCCAATGCATATGGAAATCAATGTGTTTTGAATTCAAGTGGCATTGTGGTGCTCTTTTATTTCCTTTCACATAGGACATAATGTTTGTACCATAAAAGATCAAAGGAAAATAAAGGGCTTCGAAAAATGTTGCATTGCAAACGAAGGGATGCAACGCACCCTCCATAAAGGCACCCATAAATGAGACAATATGAGCCCTTGATATGTCAATAAACCCATGCCCAAAATTATTTCACCCATCCACCTCATATTCACTACATGGCTTAGAGAGGGTGTCCTTGGGAAACATTCCTTGACTTGGGGATTGGCCTACCCAATAGGGCACCATAACAACCCTCCCATACCTAAATTAGGAAAATTTTATAAGGTATTTGAGCATTTGTTTAGTTTGAAAATGGGGGATTTAATACACATGTTTGGGTGGTTATTTTATTAAATTTGGCTTACTTGGCATGATTCATGTTACTTGTGGACCATTGGAGGGTGTATTTCATTGTTGTCGCAGGACCTTGCCTAGTGGAAGACATTCATGAAGGGACTAAGCCACTTGGACCTTCATAGGGGATTGAAATCCCATTGGATGGATGTTGTGCCCCACTCATTGGAGGCATAATATGATGAATGTTGCACCTTGAGAGACATCCATAGCACATGATAAAGGCTCAGAACCATGAACAGAGAGTAACATCTATTGGGTTGTTATATTCTTTGCAGTGAAACTCTAGTCTTGGTGAATTGACTGATGGTCGAAGGTTGAGGTGGATCAACAACAATCAAGGTTGAGGTGGATTGAAAACAAGTCGAAGGTCAAGGGAGTTGATCGGGAAAAGTCGAAGTCAAAGATATCGATGACTGACAAGAGACTAAATGAAGGTCGGTTGATAGTTGATTGGTAATCCGAATTGGAGTCGACTATAACAGAATCCAGGGATTTGCAGGATTTGTAGCCCATGATATGCGTGGATCTATAACCATTTTTGGGCACCAATATTTAGGGATTTTCCTATTGTAAATCCTATAAATAGGCATGTTTTAATGTCATAAAGGCTAATGTAGGTTAATGTATAAAACCCAATATTTAGAGAAATCTTTAGATGTAGGTTGTTGGTCATGCATATGTAAGACAAATTGGCTACATGGTTGTTCTTGCACAGGAAAGAGGGTATGCTATTGATTTTTTCTTAGGTGTGGACCAAGGTTAGACATGTAACCTTTTATTCAGATTGAATAATACAACAAGGGAATAGAACACTCAAAGGAATGTTGGTTTTCCCGATTAATGGTTTCCAGGGTAAAATATTGGTGTACTGTGTGATTGCTTGTTTCATTTACGTTCTTGATTAAATTCTTCTTCTCTTCTAATAGGACTAGTGTGGAAGTGTCTCTTATTTCCTGACATGTGGTATCAAAGCTAAGTTCTATTAGAAAAGAAAGGTGTGCTTGTTTCACCATAGACAATATAGCAATATTGTAACCCAAACATAGGCACAAAGGCCACCCCTGAGCACCTTAACCTTGATAGACATAATAATTCTTGAAGCAGACCAATAGCCAACCAGGGTAGCACACCTTTCTCCAAGGCTAGTGCACCAAGAAATAATAACCAAAGACGAAGAAGAAATTCCAAACAATAACCAAGAGATCAAGTCACCAATGCTGCAGCTACAACTTTCCTCCATTCATGCGCACTTCTTGTCGTTATGCAGTTGCGAGTCAGTGAATTACAAATGAGATCTAGTACCCTCTATTTATACTTCTCCATCTCACTTGACTGGGCCAACTTCTGTTCCTAGAGGCTAATGAATCAATATTAAATATTCTCTTAAGCTGACTTGTCTTCTAGGTCTATTATCCAACGTTTTAGGGTTTCTCTTGCTTCCCAAAATATTATAGTCTTGTCAAAGGTTACACATAGAGGATAATACCTCCTGTAGCTACAATAATATCAAGACTCCCTCCTATATATAGAGGTATTAAAGGAAATGGTATTGTTCACAAATAGACTGTTGAAAAGTCAACAAGAAATGTGTGTCTAATTTATTTTTCCCTTAAATAAATTGGACAATAAATATTAATCTATTATCTCATAATTACTTGAAAATAGTTAACTGAAATGGAAAATCAGTTAGCTATGGGAAATTCAAGTTCAAAGGTTGACTGGTGGGACATGAAAGTCAAATTAGTTGTAACTAAGTGACTTGAAGTTGTAACAGAGTTATAAGTGTAGTTATGTGAGTTGTGAAGTAGTTCAACTCAGTTAAGTGAGTTAAGCTCAGTTGTTCTAGTTGTAACTGAACTTACACTAGTGAAAGTTCAGTGAATTAATTATTAATTAATTCAAAATCAGTGATCTCACATGCAACTGAATATTTACCACTGTTAACTACATGCATGTCAGATCCAGTGGAGACCCAGTTGAGATAATAGGTGAAAGGGACAGTTTGTCTATCAGTTGTGATTTGAGTGAATTGCACTCATGAAATCACACACACAATGGATGTGCCCATGAGAAATGCACAGCCTAGGCAAGAGGAATTCTAATCATTTGTAGGTTTTCCATTGTAGGGATTGCGCAGAGGAGGCAGTCTGTCTGGAGGCAGAGAATTGGCACATGTATTTGCTGATTTTTGTATGACAACGTGAGACGATTGTATTGTACTTAGAGCTCTTGGATTAGAGTCTTGTATGAGATTATTTCATGATCCATGATATACATAATATATGATAATGGGGTTTTTATCTTTATGATTTCCCCGTAAAACATCTGTGTTATGTGTGATTGACCTTTCTTCTTGATATTGCAATTGGCGATCATGTTTTAAATTCAGCAAGAATATTTGTAGAAGCGATTCTTTATTTAACAGTGGCATATAATTGTTAGATCAGGAGAATTTAGGCAACACATATTTTGTATTAAAATTTATACATGGTATCAGAGTACAGAATATTACAGAAGTTGATTTTGTGACTGGATAGAATTCAAATTTGTAGAAAGACTTTCTTGGTGCTACAGCTGATTCAAGATCGAAATGGATTTCAATGGATTGAGGTTAGAGTATGCACTCAAGGGAATCTCGAACTACATTTCTTGGAAGGATAGGATGGAGGTAGTAATCAAAGACAATGGCTTGAAGGAATTCATTGACAAAGATGTTCCTAATCCAGATGATGCAGACGTTGCAAATCTTGATGCATGGAAAAAGAAAGTGGAAAAGGCGAGAAGGATCCTATTGGAGGTAGTACGAGACCACATTGTCTCAAGCCTCCATGGGAAAGCCACACCACATGAAATGTGGAAGACTTTAATGGATCTATTCCAAAACAACAATGACCATAGGGAATTGGCGCTCAAAGATAAACTCAGGAAGATCAAGATGGAGAAGGGTGACTCCATTCCAAAATATCTCATGAAGTTTGTCCAATGTCGGGATGAGTTGGGGAGTGTGGGAATAATAGTCACTGATGATGATTTGGTGAGCTTGGATCCCCTAGGACTTCCCAAGAATTGGAACAATTATCAAGACTCTGTCAATGGAAGGGAAAAATTGCTATATTTGGAACGACTATGGTCGGATCTAGTGCAGGAGGAGTTCAAGCAGAACACCAGAGATGGCTCTTCATCAAAGCATGATGATGAAGAGGATTTTTCTTTGGATGCCAAGGCAAGGAAAGGGAAGGGGAATAAATTCCATTCAAAATCTGAGTCTAAACACAAGAAGATGGGTTTGTCCAAAGTGAGGTGTTTTCACTATCACGAACATGGGCATCTCACTACTAACTGTCCGCAGAAGAAGAAGAACAAGAAGGTTGCTAGAGCTGCAACTAGTGAGGCCCTTGCCTTACAATTTGAACTTGACTTCTCCTTGATCGCATGCATGGATTCAAGTGCATTGGGATCGGTGTGGTATTTGGATAGTGGTGCTTCCTTCCACATGACGGGAGATAAGGACCTTTTCAGTGACTTGGAGGAGAAAGATCTCAAAATGCATATAGAGATGGGCGACCATGGACGATACAATGTGACTGGCATTGGTTCCATTACCTTTCAGAGGGATTCAGGTAAACCATTTCAATTAAAAGATGTTATGCATGTTCCAAGTCTGAAGAAAAACCTGGTCTCAGTCACAATGTTGGAGGATAGAGGCTATGACATTGTTTTCAGCGGTGGAAAAGATTTTCTGTGACAGAAAACAACGGGTCAAGTCAAGAGGATAGAGATTTGAGTTAAAAATATCTACATGCTAGAGGTAGATGGCTGCGCTACCATGATGGGAAAGGAATAAAAAGTGGTGAGATGGGATGAGGGAGAATTATGGCACACGCAATTGAGCCATCTTCATCATGGAGCCTTGAAGATCATGCAACAAATATCTATTGGACTTCCAATGGGAACACTTGCTCAGTTAGATTAGTGCAAGGGTTGCACCATGGGGAAGTATGTAAAGTCAACCTTTCATGACAAGGAGAACCATGCTTTGGTGATCCCAGAGAGAGTTCACACAGATGTGTGTGGACCGTTCTCGGTTGCTTCAACAACAAAACATAAGTATTATGTTATTTTTGTTGATGAATTTTCTTGAAAATGATGGATCTTCTTCATGTAGAAGAAGGATCAAACATTCTCAAACTTCTATGAGTTTAAAGCATTGGTGGAGAAAGAGTCGGGGAAGCAAGTGAAGGCTCTGAGGAGTGATAATGGTAAAGAATACATGTCTAATGAATTCAAAGACTTTTGCAACAAAGAAGGAATTCAAAGAGAACTCATAGCGCCTCATAACCCACAACAAAATGGGGCCGCGGAGAGGAAGAACAAAACGATCATGGGTACAACATGAGCGATGTTGCATGATCAGGGCCTACCAATGCATTTGTGGGTGGAAGCATGAAATATTGCAGTTTATGTGCAAAACCGTTGTCCTCATAGAGTACTCAGCATGAGTACACCTGAAGAAGCTTTCATTGGTAAGAAACCTGATGTTTCTCATTTTAAGATTTTTGGCTTATCTGTTTATGTGCATGTGACCAAGAATGTCAGGAAGAAGATGGAGTCGACTACTGAAGTTGGGATATTTGTGGGGTACATAGAAACACCCCATAATTATCATGTGTATTTTCCTAACATTAATATGACTGTTATGTGATGGGATATAAAATTTGATGAGGGGAAAGCCATGCGGTTGTCACTTGAGAAGGAGCTAGACTTGCATGCAGAGGAGGAACTGCTGGCTCCCAAAGATGAGTCTCAATATGTGGATCAACCACATGAGGAGGTTCATGGAGTGGAGGAAGCCACTCATGTAGAGACATCAATCAGAAATGACAAAAATCACACCACAAAAGCTAATAGATTGAGACTAGATGCTGCACAGAATGTAGGAGCCCCTAGTTCACAACGCAGATAGAGACAATCTCCTAGTCGATTTACTAGATGCATGGCTCTCATGAGAAAATGTATTGTGATTGAGCCATCTTCCTTTCAGGAAGCAGTGAAGGATCCCACATGGGTAGATGCAATGGTGGAGTATGACTCCATTGTCAAAAACAGTGCATGGAAAATTGTCCCGAGACCGATCGACAAATTAGTGGTAGGTTCGAGATGGATCTACAAGGTAAAGAAAGTTGCTAATGAGAGTGTGGAGAAATACAAGGCCAGGTTTGTGGCCTAGGTATTCTCACAGATCGAGGGGATAGATTATGATGAGACCTTTGCACCTTTCGCAAGGTACTCTTCCATAAGATCCATCTTTTCACTCTCAGTGCAGATGGGCTAGCGCATTCGTGAGATGGATGTAAAAACTGCGTTTCTCAATGGGATCATTGAGGAAGAAGTGTACATTGAGCAACCAGAAGGTTTTGAGACCTTTAACAAGGATTCACATGTGTGAAAACTCAAGAGAGTGTTGTATGGGATGAATCAAGCACCCCGTGCTTCTTACACTCAGATAGACAGCTATTTCACCGGACTGGGCTTCACCAAAAGTGAAGCGTATGCAAACCTATACCAAATTGTGGTGGAGGGTAAGATTTTAATCATTGTTATTTATGTTGATGATTTAATACTAACTGGTGATGAGAAGTTGATTCACTCATAGAAGGAGGACCTTGCAAAGGAGTTCGAGATGAAGGATTTTGGCCTTCTTCATTATTTCCTTGGATTGGAAATATGGCAGCGAGATGGTGAACTTTTTGTGTCTCAAGGCAAGTATGCAAGGGAGATACTGGGTAAGTTTCTGATCCAGATTTTATGAGCAGAAAGAAATGACTACAAATTATTACTAGATGCTTAACATAGAATAACAGAGATATAGTTAAACTGGTTTTCTATTCAATAAGGAAATAAGTTGAAACTGTAAAATGCAGCGGAAAACAAGCTTGCTGGAATGGTGGCGTCTTATCTTTGAGAAGAGATGTGACAACTGTGCTCATTCGCAAGAAGATCATTACAATGAGGCTCTCAAGGCCTTTTTACCATAAACAGGAGTTTCAAAAACCCTAAACATCCAAAAACCTAACCCTAGGAGATGAGGCGCCAAAAGTCATGTGGGCCCCGTTTGGGTAAGCCAGTACATCAACTTCCCGGGGTCATAAATTTTGCATACGATTTTCGTTTTAGGCGTATGATAGCCCATTGGAAAAATCTTTCTGGGGACTACAACATTTGCAAATTTTGCGATTGCAACGTACCCCAAAAAATGTCGTTTAGGGCCTCAAAATGGCTCTAGAAGTTCAAGACCCGAAAAACTGCTAAAAATAGTAAATTATCAAAATTGCTAGAAAGATTTTTTGAGCCATCTAGAAAAGGTGGGTGGCCACTGATATCCACCTGAATCAATCCTCCATCCTTAGGAAGCAATGGTCTCCATTGCGTTGAGTTCCCCCATCAGATGAGAAAATTTCTGCTGAATTTGGCTTCGAGTGAGCCACTTGCCTTGGTGCAGGAGCTACCCTGCTTTGACGACTCAATAAAGTTGGATCCTTTGTTGTCGAGTGCCCTTGATCTATGTGTCCACAATATGATCACTGGATGCCTGTTGTATGCATTCGGGGTTGAGCTCTATTGGTTTCAGCTGTTCTGCTACGTCTGAAGTGTCCAATAATGGTGGGAAATAAGGTCGAAGGAGGTCCACGTTGAACACTGGGTGTAGACCAAGGAAAGGAGGAATGTTGAGCGCAAAAGCATTATCCCCCACAGCCTTGGTGATGGTGTACGACCCATATAGAAGTGGGT
This sequence comes from Picea sitchensis, assembly GCA_010110895.2. NCBI lineage: Eukaryota > Viridiplantae > Streptophyta > Pinopsida > Pinales > Pinaceae > Picea > Picea sitchensis. Next base: position 178,573 of record SNQJ01S0025570.1, read on the forward strand.
GAAGCTTCCGATGGGGTCCTGTAAGGCATTCTTTCTGCAAGTGCAACCAAACTTTGTCACCCACCTGAAACTTATGTGGAACCCGATGTTGATCATAGCGTTGCTTGTACTTGTCATTAGACTTCTGTAGGATATCCTAAACCTGTTAGCGGATGTGCTGGATCCTCTCAATGAATCGGGTGGATTTGTCAGCCTCAGTTGGAGTAGGAGAGGAGTCGGTCAAGGTGACCGCAAGGGGAAGTGCAACATCTATGGGACCCAATGGTTGGAATCCCAACCCCACCTAAAAGGGGTTGTGTCTAGTTGAGCTATGCACGGCTCGGTTGTAGCTATGTTGGACATAGGGAAGACTCTCATCCCATGTGTGAGGGTTCTTGGAATTATACATGCCCAGGATATGCAGGATCATTCGATTTACGACCTCGGTTTGGCCATATGTCTGGGGATGGAAGGCTATGGATTTGGTGAGCTTGGTGTCCAACAGTGACTAGAGGCTTGACCAGAATGTGCTGAGAAATCGACTGTCTCGATCTGAGACAATGGTTTGTGGGATTCCAAAATGTACCCAGACTCGTTCAAAGAAGAGCTTGGCAGTGGCTTCTGCTGTGATGCTCTTCTTGCAAGCAACCAGAATTTCCATCTTAGAAAAACAATCGAAAACCACAAAACACATTCATTTCCCCACTTGGTGGACAGGAGGTCCGACATTTATTCCATTGAGATGGATTCCCATGGTCTATCAGGAGTAGGAAGAGGGGTGTACAGGTCTTGTTTCTTAGTGGTTGGTTTGGCAATAACGCAAGCAGTGCAAGACCTGATATACTTGCTGACCTCCTGTTGAAGTTTCAGCCAGTAGAAATGTTTTTGTAGCATCAACACTGTCTTTTCGATGCCGAAGTGTCCTGCCACCTGACTATAGTGGGCTTCCCAGACCAGCTTCGCTTTCTCACTTGAGGGAACACATATATGGCCCAGACGACACAACAACCCATCTTGAAGATGGAAATTATCAACAATTGCCTTTTCACCCAACATTTGGTAGGTGGTGGCGAAGTCTGGGTCTACCTCATAGAGTTGGGGCCATCCAGAGATCTCATGGCATCAGGAGTCTAGCACTATGGTGAGTGTTGCGACTGGTGGTCTACTGAGGCAATCAATGACACGGTTGGTGCTTCCTGTTTTATACTTGATGTTGAGGTGGAATTGATGCAAGTATGTGGACCACTTTTGATGGCGGTCATTCTGCTATTTTCCTTGTGTCTACATGAACTAAAGTGGCTTATGATCAGTGTGGATGACTGTCTCCCTCCCAAGAATGTAATGTCTCCACTGGCAGCAAGCTTGCAAAATGGAGTACATTTCTTTGTTGTAAGTAGGGTACTTACAGAAAACATCTGATAGTGTCGCACTATGATAGGCCATGGGGTGGTTGTGATGCATGAGAACGACACCCACAACATAGTCTGAAGCATCAGTCTCAATCTCAAAGGGCTGCTGCAGGTCTGGTAGTGAAAGTAGTAGGGATGAGCACAAGAACTGCTTCAAATCATCGAACGCTTGTTGTTGGGGCTGGCCCCATACAAATTTTGCCTTACCACCACCCCTGGTTATTTGGCTGAGGGCCCATGCAATATGGGAGAATCCCAACACAAACCTGCAGTAAAAATTGGCAAGGCCCAAGAAGCTCCAAAGCTAAGTGAGTGTGGTTGGGGCTGGCCAGTCACGGATGACTTGGATCTTGGTTGGATCCACATGTATGCCATGTTGATTGATGATGTAGCCTAGGTAATGGACCCTGTCCATGCCGAAGAAGCATTTTTCCAAGTTGGCATATAGCTTGTGCTGCCGTAGGGTGTGTAGAACCTGCTGAATATGATGCAAGTGTTCAGCCCAAGTCTTGTTGTAAATGTGAATGTCATGAAGATACACCACTACAAAAGTATTGGTGAATGGTCGCAGGATATCGTCCATCATCCTCATGAAAGTGGCTGGAGATTTTGTCAGACCAAAGGGCATGACCAACCATTCAAA
>SNQJ01S0025570.1:194058-206614 GCA_010110895.2 Picea sitchensis
TATGGAAAGTGGTTAACCCTAAAATAAGGAAAATAGGTTAAGCAACCTAAAAGTGGGTAAAGTGACCTAGAGGATGAAAGTATAAATAAGATAGCTATGGACTCTTGTATTTCATCCTTTGTGTGGATCATTTGAGAGATTCTTGTGAGATTATCTTTTGGAGTATTGATGGAGAGATTTTTATGAGAGCTTCTTGTGAAAGCATATTTGGTGTGGATCTCTTGAGAATTATTGAAGATCTATTCCTAGGAAGAGAGCAAGAGGATAATCTCATGGATGCATCAAAGTTTCAGCAATGTCAGAGATCTTGACGGCAAAATTTTCGGAGCTTCAGAAACCCTAGTTTCTAAGGTATAGTTTCTGAGGTATACGCGGGCTATCTGTGTATAGGGTGTGTATACATTGAAGGTATATGTGGTATGACTGTGTATATGAAGTGTATAGTGGATAAAATCATGGAGATTTGTGGTTGAGCTGATTCCAAGCTCTTGGATGATGAGGTAGGTTCCAGATCTGCATTCTATGGCCTCAGATCTATCACTGAGACACTGGTATGGTTACATTATTGTCTTGATGGATGCTATTGTTTGATGTGTTGTGAATTCTTAGGGAATTCTTGGTATGGATTCTATGATGTGGTTCAGTTTCGTTGATTTGGTTGATGGAGTGATCAATACTCTTTTTGATTCAGTGGTGACACGATTGTTGTGGTATACTAGTTGTTTATACATGATTGAGATAGAATTCATATTGATTTGTTGTGGAGCATGAAAAAGATATTGGAGAGCTTGGATGTGTTGTGACTGGTTGGTGAGAAGATTGGACAGTCAGAGATAGAAGAGAATGATATATTTTGCAGATGATTTAAGTTGATCTTGAAGGATAAACCATAACAGGTCAGAAGGTATACACAGACTGTTGTATACACTGGACGCGTACATACGTGGGCTGTAGTGAGCCAGGACGCATACACACGTGGGCTGCACTACTGACAGGTCGCGTACCTGTTGACAGATTGATATTTATTGAGGATTGTTGCCTCATCTCAGTTGGTGTTGAGAGTGTAAGCTGAGTCTTTCATTATAGAGCTGATTCTCTTGTAGAGTTGTACTCTATTCAGTTGTTGTTGATAAAACCCCAAATTGTTGTCCATATTAAAAGGAAAATTGTACATACATCTTGTGTTCTTTGTGTTCCTTGCAATGATGACTTGTTGATAATATATTGCTGATATATGTTTACATACAACTGGTTATAAATGACAGCAGTGTGAAATGAGTAAATGTTGAATGTTAACTAAGGAGTTTTGTGTAAGAGGAAAGTTTCGATAAAAAGAGCCCCACACTCATTCACCCCCCCTCTAAGTACAAGAACTATGTAAACATGGTGTGTACAATAACTATGTTAGAGAAGAATATTGTTACCTTGACTAGAAGAAGAAGTCTGCTTCATCCTTCTTGACTTTCTTTGAGGGTTCCTTTTCTTCAGAAACTGTTGCTTTATGTGTTTCCTTCCTTTTATTTAACTCAAGATAGTGATTCCTGTAGTGACTATATTTTCTATAGTTGAAGCATTATATTTTTGACATATCCTTCTCTTGATTTGGTTTCTTCCTTGAGTCAAACTTCTTCTTATTCTTGAATTTATTGAACTTTTTTGTGTAGGCTTGATCATCATATTTCTTTTGGGATTTATCTTTTGTGCTAATCCTTGATTATTCTTGTGCACAACAAGTGAAAATCTCTTCAAATGTGGGAAACTTCGTTATTTTCTTTATGCTTGTGGAAAATGCATCCCATGTATTGGGAAGACCATTAAGTACGATATTTACTAGTTCCTTTTCTGAAATGATTTCCTCAATAAATTGTAGTTGATCTATTAATTGAGAGATTCTTACAAAGTATGATGTTATGATGTCATCATCATTCATTTTCATGTCACGAAGCTCATTCTTCAAACTCATCACTTGTCCAATATTTCTGACTGAGAAGAGGTTAGTTAGGGAATCATACATCTTATTAGATGAGTCAAGATGAGAAATGTAGGGTATCAAGTGGTATTTTATAGAGTCCACTATGATGCTCATAGCGTTGATGTCATTGTCCTTGAACTTCTCCATAACTGCAATGTTCTGAGGTTTCGTCTCTTTTCCTGCTTCAAATTGTGGTTCCATGATCTTGCCTTTCACGATATCCAACACTTTATTCTTGGAAAGGATGAGGTCAATTCTTGTATTCCATTCTCTGAATTTAGAAGCCCCTTCTAACTTGTTTTCTGACTTCATAGAGTAATTCATGACTTATTTGACTTGGTCAACCTTTGACTTTGACTAAAAACTCAAACTTGACTCCTTGGTTTGCTGAGAGTACCAGGAGGTGTGCTAGGCTAGGGTGCACTAGGCTATCTAGGAAATAGGTCAAGCTCTTCACTTAAGGTGCCTCAACAAGATGGTTAGGGTTTCGTTGCTACAACAAAAATTTGACTGCAACTGCAACTGAGAAAATCCTCCCATTCTATCTTCCAACGGTTAGACTATCCGAAGATAGTGTGGGCCAATAACCTATTAGGAAAAAAAATGTGTGCTCATTTTACCATAGACAATATAGAAATATTGTCACCCAACCATAGCAAAGACCACCAACTAGCACCTTAACCTTGCCAGACAAAATAATTCTTGAAGCAGACCAATAGCCAATCAAGGTAGAAAACCTTTCTCCAAGGCTAACACACCAAGCAAGAATAACCAAATACCAATAAGAAAGTACAAACCATAACCAAAAGATCAAGTCACCAATGTTGCAGCTAAAACTGTCCTCTAGTCATGTGCACTTCTTATCCTTATGCAGTTGTGAGTGAGTGAGTTACAAATGAGCTCTAGCGCCCTCTATTTATACTGATCCATCTCACTTGACTGGGCCGACTTCTCTTCCTGGAGGCTAATGACTCAATATTAAATATTCTCTTCAGCTGACTTGTTTTCTAGGGTTATTATCCAACGTTTTAGGGTTTATCTTGCTTCTAGGAATATTCTAGTCTTGGCAAAGGTTACACGTGAAGGTTAATACCTCCCGCAGCTACCATAATATCAACAAGGTCATCCCTGACATGTGAGTTATCATAGAATTTTTATGCTTTGACGAGTATATTAGATCTTGATTTACCAATCTTGAATCTGAGAACTAAACCCTAGGTACAGTAAGAGTCGTAATTCATAATTTTTTTTAAAGATCATGGTAAATAATGGTGAGCAGTTCCCGAATAGAGATAGAAAAATTCAATGGCCAGAATTTTGAGCTGTGGAAGCTTAAAATGGAATATCTTCTTATAGATAAAGAACAATGGACAACAATGTTTCTAGGTACCCAACCGACAGGCATGTCGATGGAAGAATGGGAGAAACTCAAAATAAAAGCAAGTATGATTCGACTTTGTCTTGCAGATTCAATGTTGTTGAATGTCTCAGGTGAATATTTGGCCAAGAAAATGTGGGACAAGATAGGAATCTTATACCAGTCGAAATATCTAGTAAATAAGTTGTTTCTTATAAAGAAACTGTATCTTCTGAGGATTAGTGATGGAAATTCGGTGACTGAGCATTTAAATGTGTTTAATACCATGTTAAGCCAATTATCTTCTATGGATATTAAGATCACTAATGAGGAGAAGTGTATCATCCTATAATGTTCTTTTCCAAACTCCTGGGATATCTTAGTCATGGCTATTGGGAGAAATAAAACCACACTAGCGCTCTAGTAGTCAGAGATCGAACTATAGACAAAGATAAAGGAAGATTCTTCTGTAGAAATTTCAAGTCGAAGGGTAGATCTAAATCCTCAGTTCAGCCAGCGTGAAGATGCTAGAAATGTGGTAAAGCTAAGAATTATAAAAAGGACTGTAAGTTGAAGGAAATCGAATTCAGTGATGGATCTGACGAGAACTAATTGACTGAGAGAAAGACAACCTTAGATAAGGGAGGTGATGTGTATCCGGTGTCAACCAGTACACAATGGGATCAAGATGTTTGGTTGATCGACTCAGGAGCATCCTATCATATGACACCACATAAAGAATGGTTATGTGAATATGAATGATATGATGGGGGTGATGTGTTCTTGGGGGATGACTCGACAACCATGATTTTTGGACGAGGACAAGTTTGACTGACACTACAGGATGGGAGGAGAAGAACCCTTCTAGGTGTGCTACACATTTTGGGTTTGGATAGAAACTTGATTTATGTCAGCAAGGTGAGTGATGTAGTTGTGCATACTCTATTTCAGAAGGATTTGTGTAAGATGATCAGGGGTGCGATGGTCTTAACGACAAAAGTTTGGATTGGTACCCTGTACAAGTTATTAGGGAATGTAGACTCTACTGGATGCAACAACATCATTGCTCCTGAAATAGACTTAAATGTGACTCGAATCGACTCGATGTCGACACAAATCGACTCGAATCGAGATAAGTCGATTCAAACTGACTCGAGAAGACATGATAAAATTGACCCAACCAGGTTATGGCATAAGAGATGGGAAAAATTGGAGAAAAAGGACTTCAAGATATGCAAATCAAATGTATGGTCGAAGGTTTTCCTGAATGTGGTTTAGAAGTCAACTTTTTTGAACATTGCATATATGGAAAACAAATTCAGGTGAGGTTCCCATCTGGAGTGACAAGGGAAAGGGGGATTCTAGAACTGGTGCATAGTGATGTGTTTGGCCTAGTTACAGTTCCTTCACTTGGTGGATCCCTGTATTATGTCTCCTTCATAGATTATTTTTCCAGGAAGTTATGGATATATTTCATGAGGAAGAAATCAAAGGTTTTCAAGAGATTTAAGGAGTTTAAAGATCATGTAGAAAACCAAACAGAGAAGAGGATTACAGTACTCAGAACTGACAATGGTGGTGAATTCTGTGGAAAGGAATTTGATCAGTTCTGTAAGTAGTGTGGCATGAAAAAATACCACACCATATACCCCACAAAAAAATGGAGTTTTGGAGAGAATGAACAGAATGTTGATGGATAAGGCAAGGAGCATGATTAATAGTTTTGGGCTTGCACAAGAATTCTAGGCGAAGGCAATTGACACTGCAAGATATATGGTAAATATGTCTCATTCATCAGCATTAGTCGACATGACTCCAAATGAGGTATGGTATGGTAAGAATCATTCGGTGGCACATCTCAAAATATTTGGATGTGATGCATTTGTGCAGGTTCCCAAGGAAAAGAGGAGAAAGTTGGACAAGAAGGAAATCAAATGTATTTCCATTGGATATAAATAAGGAATGAAAGGATATAAGCTATGGGATCCTACATCAAGGAGAAAAATGTACATTCAAGATTTGGTCTTCAGAGAAGTCAAAGGTAAGTATGAACATGCAGAATTTGTTCAGACCAAGAATAATTCTGATGCAGTGTGGTTTGAACTAAGAAACGAAGAAGATTATTCAAATGAGTCGATTGAATTTGAGGAAGAGGTGGAAAACCTGGCTCTGGTGGTAAGGATGTCAGAAAGAAAAAGAACCGGTTGAGAGGTATAGTATGCCTAAATTCCCTTCTGCATTTGTGCTACTTTCCATCGACAATGAGCCCAAGTCAATCGGTGAGGTAGTTGACTAAGAAGAAGGTAAACTCTGGAAGGATGCCATGGTCGAAGAGATGGAATCCTTGTACAGGAATGAGACATGGGATTTAGTCAAGTTACTTAGTGGAATAAATCATATCAATAGCAAGTGGGTATTCAAGAAGAAGGTGAATTCCATAGGACAAGTTGAGATGTTCAACGCTCGACTGGTAGCGAAAGGTTATTCCCAAGTTGAGGGCCTCAACTTCAGTGATATCTTTGCCCCTGTTGCAAAACTAACTTCCATTAGAGTACTAATGTATCTAGTTGTAACATTACATTTGGATATAGAACAAATGTAAGTGAAGACAAAATTCCTACATGGGGACCTGGAAGAAGAAATCTACATGAAACAACCTGAAGGATTTCTAGTAAAAGGCAAGAAAGAGTTGGTGTGAAAAATCAAAAGATCCCTTTATGGTCTAAATAAATCACCAAGAATGTGGTACAATATGTTTGACACATACATCCTTAGTTTGGGATTGTGAGAAGCAAAGATGATCACTGCATATATTCCAAGAAAGAAGGTGGGAGTTTCATATATGTAGCTTTGTATGTCAATGAGATGTTGCTGATTGGAAACAACATGGATACAATAAAGGAGGTGAAGAAGAAACTATCCTCCAAGTTTGACATGAAGGATCTCGGTGCAACTAACTTCATTATAGGAATGGAGATTAAGAGAGATCGAGCTGCTAGAAATCTCTGGTTGAATCAGACGTAGTATATTGAAACAGTTCTGAAACGGTTCATCATGCAGGATTGCAAACCAGTGAAGGTGCCAATTCCTGTGGGAGCAAGGCTTACTGCTAAACAATATACAAAGACAAAAGAATAAATAGAAGACATGGAATGTGTTCCCTATGAAAGTGTTGTTGGGAGTCTAATGTATGCAATGGTATACACTTGACCAGGCATTTCCCATGTAGTGGGAGTGTTGAGCAGGTACATGTCGACACTTGGAAAGGAGCACTGGACAAATCTCAAGAGAGTATTCAGGTATTTGTGTGGCATGAAGGACTATGCTATATGTTACCAAGGAAAACCTAGAGGTGACAATGGTAAAGTAAATGTACATGGATTTTTCTACATTGACTGGGCTAGAGATATGGATCGACGAAGGTCAACCAACAAATATGTATTCAAAATGTTTGGTGGAGAAATAAGTTGGATGAGTAAGCGACAGGTGGTCATAGACTTGTCAACAACAAAAGTTGAATACATGGCGGCCACTCATGGAATCAAAGAAGCGATATGGCTTCAAAGGTTGTGTTCATGAATCGATTTTGAGCAGAGAGCTATGAAGGTGAGTTGTGATAATTAAAGCACAATATTTCTGGAAAAGAATCCTACTTATCATTCAAAGACTAAGCACATTGATGTACAATACCATTTTGTGAGAGATATGGTGGAAAGTAACAAGGTGCTACTGGAGAAAGTAGACACATTGGAAAACATAGCAGAATCGTTGACCAAGTCTGTGAGTGTTGTGAAGTTCTCTTGGTGTAGAGAGGCAATGGGCATTGCTGCCTTGGGTCTGTGAACGAAAGTTTAGGAATCTTCCATTTCAACAAAGAATACAACAAGTGGGAGAATGCCTACCCTATTCCCTAGTGTCCCTCTTGGAAAGCTTGACATCACACATTTGGGAGGATGTTTGGCTATTTTGGTGCACTTGGTGGTGTTGTGGGATTGAAGCTTCACCTTCTTGCTTAATATGGGGATGATGTGGCACCTTTCCAACATGACGACTTGGCCTTGGAAGGATTATATTCACACATTCCACCTTGGAGGAGAGATTTATAGGATAATTTCCCATAAATTTATTATTTTTGGTCATTTTGTTTCCTATGTGGGAAAAATAACAAATCGATTTGATAATTAAGCATTGTAACTTAGGTTTTAGCCTAAAACTATGGATTTAATTGTAAAGTGGACAAACTATGACTTGGGTTTCCTCATATAAATACGAGGCAAGTCATTTTATTTTTCATATAACTCATCACTTGGAAAAATCTCTCTTGGACTGGAATTTCATCCTCTTTGGACAATTCACTATCTCTCTTTTCTTGTCACAATGGATGCAAAACTTGTTATTTGGAGTTTTAAATGCTAGTGACTTCTCTTGGTGGTATTTATTTGGAAATTTGTGGATGATATATTGGTAGCAAGGAGTTATTGCATGCTATATCTTGGATTTTGGTGAATATTTCTGCAATTTATTGTCATTTTACTTGTAAAATTCAAGAAATGTATCTTGAACCCTAGGAGGAGTAAAAGGGATTACACTCTTCACCAAAAATTATTTCTTTTTCTATTGAAGTGTTATAATGCTTGTAACAAGAAATAAGATTATTTACACCCTTGTTGCAAGGCTTAGCTAGGGTTTATTTCTCTAGGAAGTAAGAGGGTTTATACCTCTAGAGAAACTTTAAACCCTAGTTCGTCTTGGAATTTAAGCTAGATGATTTGGAAGGAGTGTTGTTGGATTTTATAAGGGTTTAACTCTCAACAAGGATATCATTTTCCTCTTTGTATAACTTTCCTTCCAAGGAAGAGACTCCATTCACCCATGATAAGGCACTAGTACTTTTCATTGGAGATTGTTAATTATTGCATTGGTAAACGTGAAAGTTGAGCTTTTGGAATTGTTCAAGTTGGATTTAAATTTTACATGATATTGGGTCTCTTATGCTCTAAGGGAATCTTGATTGGTCAAGTGGTTAGTTTGTTGTAATAAATATTATGCTACAGGCATTAGGGCTGCAATAAAATCTCTTTCTCAACAATTTTCCTTCACTTTTAACTGCTGAAATTTGAATGTAAGCAGTGAAATTTGATCTACTTTTCAAGAGCTAATGATTGGGTGGCTTGCTTGTTGATTTTGTTGGTTAAAAGTTGCTTCTATAGAAAACGTTTACTACAGCCATAGGGCTATCATAATTTTCTGCTGATAACACCTTCTTACAACATCCCTTTGTCATCTAATTTATTGTGTTTTAAGCATTGGAATATTATATCTAAGTGCATGCTAATTTTTCCAACATTATATGATGATTAGATGATGTAATTCGGAGCTAATATAACTCTGTCATTACTGATATATAATTCCTTACAGCTACAATTTTGGGACAACAAGCATAACTTGTTGTTTCCCTCTTGTTCTAGGGCCCATTTCATGATATATTGTCTTTGTTTTGGTTGTCTAACATTTATTTTGTAGGTATTATTCATTGGAAACTTTTCCTTGACCAATACTAATCCTCCCTTGTGTGGGACTTGTCCTTCACTAAAACAAGGGGGATATCTATTGAGGTGATAGTGATAGGTGTCCCTGGTTGTATCACACATCTGTGGCTTGGGTTGGGTTTTTCCCTAACTACAAACGGTGTGATAACAAGTACTGTTATAAACCACACCATGGGAATCTATAGGAGGGAAGTACTAGTATCTCAGAGCTTAGAATCAATCGACAATTGGAAAATTTTGGACACATGTTCAAATATATCACCCCAACTATTTATACACCCCACCAGCATCACTTTAGGCAAAGGGATTCTCCATTTCTCTGCAAATATAGCTCCCATCAGTTTTCATTTGAGCAGTGTTCACAATGTTTCATCCAACAATTTCAGTTAGTTCAATCATTCTCGCTCCACAAAAAAATCCCAGAACCATGGCCTTTTCCAATAGGTGAATGATTACATACAACTTCTAGTCCACATAGGTGGCTCAGAGTCCTAAAGTTTCCTTGTCACATCAGTTGCAGCTTCGTGTGCAACTACTGGGACAAGGCCCCATGCTACAATTCACTAGTGACATGCATTCTCTTACCACACAGTTCCCTAAACTATGCTTCAAAGCTATAGTGGCACGCCAACTCTCTCAATCAGGAGTTGGTAAACCTGTCGCCATGGATGATCAACTTTGATGATGCCAATAGACCAATTCTTCGGGTTGTCCCCTCCACCAATTGTAGAGGTCCACTTCTTCCTTCCTATACACTTATCTGAATGATACATGAGGGTGATGGTGGTCTAGGTCGATGGAGATTTCACTCGGGGTCAACTTCTAGTAGGTGCCCAAGTAGTAGGGCCAAGTTCTAGAAGTAGGGCTTGGCTTGGTTTGTGCTTAGATTGTTGGACTGCGTGTTGAATAACATCCACCATTCATCCATCTAGACCGAGCTCGAAAGAAGAGAGTTTTAGAGCCTAGACTAATGAGGCCCAAAGCCATCTTTCACCTCGAGGGCTGCTCGACTCATTCTACGACCTGCATTGGGTTGAAACCACATCCCACACAAATGATTTCCTCTTACTCAAACATGGCTGCTATCACAACCAAGTTTGATGCTTTGGTCATAATCAAGCACAATTGCTACCACAGTCAGGTTCGATGATTTGCTCTTACTCAAGACTTGCACGAACTTACAAGTCAGTCCACTCCAGTAAAGTATCAATTCAATCTAGAAACCAAACCATGAACAATGTCATTGGCTCGAGGACGAGCCAATTAATAACGTTGGAGGTTTGTTGGCACCCAAGGTTTTGGGTTAGTTGCACGCGTGCACATATCAACATTGCACGCACACATCAATTTTTCACACACATATCAACAGGTGCACAACAAAAGGAATAAAGAGTGCCTGCAAACCAAGTTTTTTATTACACATAAAGGATCAGGAAAATGCTGCATGTAGGATGAATTAGAAGAAGATCTTCGGGAATCTTCCCGAATGATGAGAAAAGATGACATGAGAGACCATGAGACAAATGATGAATGAGATAGCAAGTTTGTTAGGATTGTCATGCTCCAAGGTGGTTATGTGGGTTTCGTGTAGACAGAATAAGCATGTGGAAATGACAATCACTAGAGAGAGTGGAGCAAAGAAGAAAGTGACAGAGTGCCAGAACAAAGAGGCAGAAGATGGAAAAGAGAACAATATAGTTTTGGGAAAAAAACAAGAAGTTTGTTTGAGTTTTGGATTAGTCTAGTTCGAGTTTTGTATGAGTCCATATTAGAGTATGTAATGGAGTCAGTTCTATATAGAGAATGAACATAGAATGAATAGTGTAGTGTAATGCAGTGGTTGTAGAATGAATCAAAGCACATAACACATTTCTATGTGTAATATGAATATGTTCTTGTTTGCATTCTGAATTTTTAATGAATATAATACCAAGTTACATTTCTCTTTGTAAATGGAGATGTGTTTTATGAGTTAATTAAATACATGCATTAATGATTCCTATTTATTATCGTGTTATTGAGTTAAGAATGAATGAATTATAGCCCGAATGGATTCCTTGTATGCTTTATCCCTTCACATTCGACACAAGACCAGATGGTCTCTGTGATTCTAATGGCATCTCGGGTGAGAACTTCTTCGGTCCTCGACTGAAGATTGATATGTCGATGCCTTGGGGTTTTATTGGTCAACTTTGGATGAATCCTGGGTCATCAACCCCCTAGTGTTAGGAAATATGCACTTAAGCGAGCCAACAATGATCCCCTCTCCTGAAAGTTCCCTCCAACAACAAACTTTGCATGAACAAGCACTTGATATGGAATCGCATAAACAAAATGGATTATGGCTAGTTAAGTTCCAATCCCCATTCTATACCAGAAGTATAAAATATGTGAAGGAAAAGTCACTATGGCAGAAAGGAAACATATTGTCCATAGTCTTCCTACAACCTACTTTTGAATCAAATTTATATGTAGTCATTATCAGTTTACAATCTCATGCTTTTTGAAATGAATTTGAGTGGAAACCTACCCTTAAGGAAACCAAAGATCATTGTAGTTTAGTGTGTTGGATTTTGAGTAGAAACATGCTAACCTGTGGCAATAAATGCCCAGTGACAAAAGTCTAGGGAAGGCGGTGAAGGGTATTTATTCATATCCATGCAGCCAGGGGAAGGTGGTGAAGGGAAATTCTTCATATCTTTGCGAATTTGTTCTTGGGAAACAATAAGCATAAGGTATAGATAACGATGGACTCCATTAATTTGTTCTTGTGTAGTGACAAGATATGTCTGGATGATTTGTTGCATTAGCTAGCATACAATGACACGAAGAGGATGATTCACCACATTAGCTAGCATACAATAACAACATGAGGATGCAAACATGCAGAACACTTTACTCCCTCACCACCTAGAGGATTTAATAGTAGCTACATAGATGGTACATGAAAACTAACCTGATATCACTAAAGCATTGATAATGTTGAATGCATCTAATAAATCTAACAACCACAAGGGCCATGGAATTTAGGTGATTTTGTCGAGAGTTTGCACTATGGGTCCTAGAATAAGGCTTCAAGTGCCTTAAACAGTTGCATGTAAGTAAAATCAATATTTATTTATTTATTTGAATTTATTTATGTTAAAATAAATACAAACCTTGGTTAACTACACAACATAATTTTTTGGTCAAAAATTAATGTGAAGTCAATGCTCACTCGTTGGAATAGTACATGTAGGGAGTATTAGAGTTTGTATGTTATTATTCACATGAGAGACTTTAAATAATAATTTTTATGGTATATTTTTGTTTAAAAAGGAAATAAATTATATTATATTAAAAAATTAAATATAATTTAAAGATATTATTTTGGAGTAAGATATGATGAAATATTGTGAAAATAATATTTAATAGTTGTGAAATATTATCAAATATTTATTATAAATTGTACATGTGAACATAAGGAAATGGAGTGTTAAGATCATTATGGTTTTAGTAAGAGAAAATGTTATTAAGAGTAATTAAACTATGAAATTTAGTAAATTTATATCGCACATCGTTACATTGTTAAGAGTGGGGTAAGTTAAAAGGAAGTAGTGTCCATATTCAACTTCCTTTATATCACAAGTTTTATAGATACCATTCTCTGAAGGTGTTTTCGAGTTAGTCCATAACCAG
>SNQJ01S0025571.1:7660-20252 GCA_010110895.2 Picea sitchensis
CTAAAATTGACGGCCAAGATTGCTTCCCCGAAGACCCCACGTCACCATCTCTACGTGACAGGTGCTAATATTCTTCCTGGACCCACACACCATAGGGCCACAGGCTATGACCATGGGACCAAACTTTGAGCGCTTCGCGATTTTATGTGTCGGGAGTTTGAGTTGTCCTCCATGCTCAAAAATCCGATATGTGAAATCACAATTTCACATTATCTATAGCCACATGCCCCTCTACTTTAGACGGCCCAGATCAAACTTTCATTGTGGGACCACATACCATTGGCACTCCTGGGAAGTCTTTTCTTTGGCCCAGATCCTGCGCCACGTGTCCCCTGGAATGGACGACCCTAACGATGTCGAAATTTCTCACCTCAACTTTCTTGAAATACCTTCTTTGGTTCAGATCTTGCGCCACGTGCACTTCTACAATGGATAGCTCAGATCAAAATCAAATTTTTTCATTTTGTGAAAATTTCTTGTAGCTCACTTCAAAACCCCCGAAACCCGATTCCACGAAATCGTTATTAGCTGCCATGTGTCCCCACTGGATCGGAAGACTCCCACGAATCTTGGGTTTTGGGACTTTGGCCATTTCGACAAACGACGCATCGAGACTTCGACATTTCGTGACTTGGG
Organism: Picea sitchensis; assembly: GCA_010110895.2. Classification (NCBI taxonomy): domain Eukaryota; kingdom Viridiplantae; phylum Streptophyta; class Pinopsida; order Pinales; family Pinaceae; genus Picea; species Picea sitchensis. Next base: position 8,297 of record SNQJ01S0025571.1, read on the forward strand.
GATTATGCGCACTTCTCAATTCAATTCTCCCGAAGCTCATTTCCCTGAAGGCTTGGGTCGACTACCACCTGTCCCCTTCAAAGATCAACGACTCATACTTATTTTGAGGTTTCACATTTCATGATTTTTGATGACTCTGTTCCCTTACTTTCCCAACTCGTGAAATCGCGAAGAGCTAATCCGACGACCTGAATATCTCATGTGATAAACGACTGCAATCTTTTCACAATTTCACATTTCACGAGATCTGATGATTTTTCTCCTTGACTGCTCCGATCCACGAAATCACGAAATGTTTAATCGCGTGCCATGCGTCCTGCTGAGAAGGATGACTTAGATCATTTCATGATTCCGCACTTCGCGAATCCTCGTAACTCTGCCCTGGCACTAAGCTTCGAGAAAATTCACGGACCGAATACCCAATGGTCGTCGATCTACTCCATCGATGGATCCTCGCCGTTGAAAACTGATCTTTGCCTGCCTGCTAGTATTTTAAGCCCGAAATGAACTTTCCTGCGTGTTGCGCTTGGACGCTTCTTGCGCAGGCTGTGGACTTAGATACCCTTTTTCCTGTGACAAGTATTGGTGATAATAGGTTGGTATGATAGGTAAAATTGGTGAAGGAATTGATTGTAGAAGTAACTTGTTTCATATAAGGGTTATCATGCGACACACTAAGGTGGACACATTAATCGACAATGGATCTCAATATAATCTAATTTCAGAAGAATTAGTTAAGAAATTGGGATTAAAAACACAAGTAAATCATAAGCCATACACACTTAAATGGATAAGCAATCATCATCAAATGCACATAACAAAGCAGTGCACAATCAAATTTTCAATTTCATCTAAGTATGTGGATGAGGTAACATGTGATGTAGTGCCATTAAGAGAATGTGGAATGGTCTTAGGTAGTCCATACTTATATGATCGTAAGGCAATATTCTAAAGGACAAAAAATCAATATCAATTAACCAAAGTAGGTCAAGATTATGTGGTTCATGCTCATCATGTTAAGGCAAATAAAACAATTCAAACAATGGGACAATTGAATAAGGTAGTTCAAGCAACCAATAAACCGATAATTGTTTCAAATGAAGTAATCGATCTTAAGCAAGAATAGGAAATGATTATTGAATGGAAAATTAATCACAGTTTGCTTCAAGACAAGCTCACGTCGTGAAAATATTAAAAGTATATTAGCTCATTTGCAATGGTCTTTTTGATGCTATCATAGTAATTTTGTTTACATGGATGATAGTAGCTTTAGTAAGATGTGACAGGGTCCAAATGGCTAACAATATGATGCAAGTTGTCATGATTGTGTTACAGTTGATCTTGATGAGATAGATGCACAGGATAGAGTTCAGAGACAGAGGACAAGCTAGGTGGCCTATCCCGATCTTTTTGATTGGTTAGTAACCTTTTGGGGACCAAAAGGTCCTTTAGTGGGGAGGTGTGATCCAGATTCAGTTCTAGGAGCTTGATGGGGATTAGAAAGGCCTAAAAATAACTTTTCTCATAATGGATTCAAAATGGACGTGTGCGTAGACCTCATCAATACGAACCCAACGCAACTTGAATGGGCTCAAACGAACGTCATATGCTCCTGATATAGCGTTCTATTCATTTTGCCAAACAAGAAAAAAAATGCTCACTGTACAGTTCGTACAGTGCCACGTGGCAGCTGACAGTACAGGTCATACAACTGACATGGAAGGAATAGTTGGCAGAATGACATGGCAGGCCGTACAAATGACATGGCAGGGGCACAGTGGACAACTGACGTGGCAGGTACAAGTGGACCAATCGAGAGGTGACATGTGTCACCACCAAAAGGGTTAAACGTGGCATGCTCGTACTATGAAACATGGAAGGTATGATTTGACATGGCCGGTTGATGACTGGGCAAGCATGATGACACGTGGACCATCCGATGGTTGACAAGTGGCATCAGAATCAACAAATGGGGAGGTGCCACGTGGTCCAGACATGGGCTGCCATGTGGCACCCATCGGTTGGCTCGTTCGTGGTAGCAAAAATGTTTTGGAGCTCATGGGATTCAAACACATGATCAGTTGGTAGAGATATTGCCTTGGGAAAGGTCTGAATGCCATTGCGCTAAGTTGGGACTTGTTTATACAAGTCCGCAATATAATATATAAAGTTTTTATATGTCAAATCGACAATGGAAAAGGGATGGGGTCTAACCCCCGGCCCGTGGTCCTAACATACCACATGCTACCACCCACAAAATGTTACCACTGTATTCAACCATTAGAACGGAGTTATAACAATATGTCATTGTAACAATGCGACCCCTATTGCGAGCTATGCCATATAACGATAGCTGCTAATATAAGGGGCACTCCACTATATGGTTGAGCCACATGCACGGGGCCACAGTTCTTGGTGTTGTTTCCATATGACCCAAGACTTGATACCTGGCACAGAAGAATAGGGATAGCCCCTAGTTTTACGGGATTCGATGTGATCTATACCTGTGGAGAAAGGGCCAACGCGTGGTCATATTATGTTTCCATGTGACCATGTAGGGGGGCACGCACCCAGGAAAAGGGGCTAAGCCCTATATTTAAAAAAAAGTGGGTTTTTACCATATTCTAGTGATTTTATTTAATTATTTCAATTGTTTTTGGAGGATTTTGCCCATTTTTGGGGTATATTGGGCCCTTTTTGAGGCCAGATCTTGGGAGGAAGTTGGAAGATGATAACCAACTTCAGATATATATAAACCGAGCCTTCTTGAGGCCATGACAAGATATTCAAAGAAGATTTATGCTGAAGGAAAGCCAAGCCAAAGCCATTTTTATGCAGTGAAGTTGTTGAGGAGCACCCCTTTACGGGCCATTTCTGGGAGCTCCGGTCATCCGATTTGAGTGTCGTTTCTTCTGTTGGGTTCTAGAGATCTGGGAGAAAAAGACCAGATCAGTATTGTATCCTTTTGGCACTACTGTGATGTACTTATTTAGCTTTGAACATAAATAAGAAAGACTCACCCACTGAGACAAAGGCCCGAAGATGTAGGCGAGATTGCCGAACTCCGTTATCACATTGTTGTTATAGTTTGCTGCTATTTATTGCTTCATTTTAGTTCTGTACATGTTTACGTGGCTGTGATAACTTCTCATATCTTCTTCCTCTTTCTTTAAGCTTCCTTAATTGGTTAATGAACACATGCATAATAACTCAACCATAGTCATTAAAATATCTTTTCGGATCATTCAAAGAGGCGTTCGAGATAATCCATAAGTTATTTTTTGAGGTTGGAATTCTGGAAATTCCACCTCCTGTGTAAGGTTACCCCAAAAATCAATAAGGCCTTGCTCTCCAGGTGCCTATAAAATGGTCGTTTCCTACACACAAAAATATATGATCATTAATTTAAAAATAATAATCTAGATGATTTGTGTATGAGATGGACAAAATGAAACAATTAAAATATGAAAAACTACTTGGGAGTCTTATTTTTTTTAATGGAATTCCATTATCGTCGACGAAAAATGTGCACAGAAGGGTCCTCGTGCTAGTCACATGCCTATCTCCAGGAAATGCAACCATGTCAACCACATCATCAGCCTCATCTCTGTCACCACCTCTAGATCATGATCGCTGTTTGGATGCCCGGCGATGTGTGTCATGGATCCTATCTAAATTAGGTGTGGACGATGGAGAAGTAAACAATACTCTAGTAGTTATATGAAAGTCCACTTCAGGACTCTGTGGCGTCTCTGCAACGCCACTGCTACCAACATCGGGCTAAACAAGCTCCAAAAATATCTTTATAAAAAAGAAAATGTTTTTTCGTGAGATAATGTAAAAGTTAAAAAAAAGAGTTTCATAATTGAACATATGAGTACATTAGAAAAAAATACTTTAAATTATGGTTATTACCTTATATGTGTTAAGTTGTGACATAAGGAGATTGATCCTTTCTAGGACGTCAGGAGTTTGATCTAGATGGTCTAAAAAACTATCAAGTTCCTTGTTTGCTTTAATGATATTTATTTTTATTAATACTATCAGATCAGGGGATGAATAAAACCACTCCTCATCGAGAGAATCATGATCAACATGGCCTGCCGACTACATATAATTTCAACATGAAAATCAACGTTATTTCAATTATTTAAACAAATGAAATAATTGATCGCCACACAAATAAAATTATATAAATAAGTAATAAAATTCACGTAAAATGAAAGTCAAATTTCATAATCAATTACATGTTCCGCGGTTGAAACTTTTCCACGATCATCTTGCCACATTATAATATAATATAATTAGAACCCCTAGATAGTGAGTAGTCCATCCTCAACCTAGTTCCAATTTTTGAACTTTTTTTCTATATTCAAAGTTCTAAATAATTTTTTTATATCTTTAGTTTTGGATGCACAATTAGAGGGTGCAATTACCTAAATTAGTAGGGGCACTCATGCATGTGTATTCCCAACTTAGTGAAGGTTATGAATCTCTAGGTGGGTTTCACTTAGAGAATGGTGAGAGGAAGAACACAATAGCACCTGGAGCTTGAAGACACATAGGGAGGATTTTGTGGATTCCCTCAATGAGGAATATTACCATGTGAGGAGCTACGGGGACCAATACACCAAATGGTTGCAGCTCCACTGGGGTCAGGATCAAACTATGGGACTATACCAACACCTTCCATACCTTTACTACAAACTTAGAAAACCAACTAACATAGAGTTCTAAAATATTGAAGACAATGTTAAATGGGGAAAATTAAATAGATACAACTCTTGAAGACCCCAATATTTCTTTTAAAGAGAGAAAGAAAAAATCTATAGGTTACTTAGGATAAGGGTGGTTACCACTTTGTAGTCAAAATGTTGTTGGTCAAATATTGAAGCCCTTAACCTTATTGGAAAAATGTTATAGTTCAAAGTTTACTATTTTGACATAAGCAAAGAAGAATGGCAGTTGACTAGTCAGATGAAGAGAAAGAAAAAAAAATAATTTAGGGAATGGAGTTTCACAAATAAATAATACCTTCTATCATACCACTGAGAGAATGAGGCTGGAGGGATTATAGGATTGGAATGATGCTAGAGGGATTGTAGGATTGGAACCATCATTTCCTGTTGTAGCTTGTTCTTCATTATTTCCTGCACTATATATACCATATCTTAAGTTGATTTTTTACTTACAAAGAATACTCCCATTTCATGTATACACATGAGCTAGCAAAGAAGTGGGTCTACAAGCATGAATCCTTGTGAAAGGTGATATGGGGAGGCATATTAGTTTCAAATGCTTAGATGAAGAGGTCAATATGGAATCAACAAGGTACCAATCCAAGCAATTCATTAGACAAAGAAGGCAACGTTCAATTATAATGATTAAAATGAATTAGCATGGACCCAAAACCATTGCACACACCCCAAAAAAGGAAATTAATCAATGTCTAGAGGGAGTGCCCAGCTTGATGAAGTCAAAAGGGGTACCGAGTGGCAGATTTGACTCTTTCCAGCCATGAAATAAGGATAAAGTAAAAATTAGATGAGGATCACCCCATGTAAAAGGGGTTATAATAATTGCTTAGAACACATGCTTGAGGAATGCCCTAGATAAGGAGAGGACACATGACAACTAAACCATAAGAACATGGTTTAAAGTTCAACTTAGAAGGAACACTCCACCTTATAAGGCAATATAAAATGATTGTATGGCATGGTCAAGGATTATGTATGCAAACAAAGAGGATTGCTCCACTATCTTATGTTGGATCATGTTATCATTTATGCCAAAGGATTGATGTCAAAGGAACAATGTCTTGTCATAGTATATTGATGAAGTATGTATTTTCATTGTTGTAAATGAATTGATGTCAAGTGAAGTCATTGATAAATGATGTCATGCATATATGAATATGGATCGATGTGTTGTCATTGATATATGATGCATATATGTATGGATGGATGTATTGATAGTTGGATCATATGGTCATGCATAGAATCAATGACAAATGGACAATGTCATAGTGATGTATTGTCACGGGTTATTCTAGTTGGATTGATGTAAAGATGACTCATTATTGTCTTGTCATGGTTGATAGGAAGTACAAATGGATGAAATCCAAAGTGGTCCCCTTATGTTGAAAGCCCTCATGGGAAGACGCTTTGCGGTTGAGTTATCCTAGAAGTATGGTTAGAGAACCCATGCTTAATTGTGGAATAATGAGATGAAGATCAATGAATTTGTCAGTGAAACTATCCTAGATGGATAGTGCTTTTCATGCCATTTTCGGTGGTATGTGGAACATCACATAACTCCTCATGGTTTGAGAGTTATGGCCTTACAAAGTTGGAGGACCCTCATGTGTTAGCTTGAAGCCCCAAAAGGTCAAAGAAGTCAAATTGCTTACAAAGAAGAAATTATTTAAATAATAAAGTGAAGTGATAAAGTCAAAGATGATTATTTAAATAATAAAGTGAATGGAGAAATTTCTAATTATGGAAAGTAGTTATGAGAGGGTTAACCCTAAAATGAGGAAAGTGGGTTAAGTGGTCAAGTGGCTATTGGATATATGGACAAGTGACCAATTGTATAAACTTGGACATAGGTGACTATGTGGAAAAAATGGCTATGTGGACAAAGTGACCAAGAATATGCTTCTAAGGAAGCTACTTGGAGATTATAAATAAGAGGAAATGGTCTCTTGTAAATATATCTCTCTTGAGCATATATTGAAGATCTATTCCGAGGAAGAGAGTGATTGAAGGATCTCATGGACACATCAAAGTTTCCGTAAGTCTGAGATATTTACGGTGAAAGTTTCGGAAGTTCAGAAACCTTAGTTTCTGAAGGTGTACGTGAGCAACAATGGGCTAGAGCGCGTATATACACAGGCTACAATGAGGCAAGGCATGTACACATGCGGGCTGAAGGAGGTCAAAGCGCGTACAATTGGATAAATTCATGGAGACTTGAGTGTGAGCTAGTGCCAGGTTCCTTAAGGGTGAAGCAAGTTCCAGATCTACATTCTTTGGGCTCAGATCTGCCATAAAAAGTTTGGTATGGTTACATGATTTTTTTAATGGATACTCTTTCTTATTCTATGGTGAATGCTTAAGGTATTCTTGGTATGGATGTTGTGATATGGTTATGTTGGTTGATTAGAGTGAGCAACACTCTTATGGTTCAGTACTGATATGGTTTCCATAGTATAATGGTTACTTATAATCGAGTAACATTTATATTGTATGGTTGAGGAGCATGAGTAAGTTGTTGGAGAGCACATATGTGTTGTGATTGGACAGTGAAAGGCAAAAGTGGATGTGACTGAAGGCTGCAGAGGATCTGATTTTTAAAAGGAGAGAAAACCCTAGTTGATTAGAGGGCATACGTAGGTTGCAGTACAGATAGGCCGCGTACATACACGAGATGTACTACTGGTAGGGCACATACATACACATGATACACTACTGACAGGTAGCGTACCTATTGACATATTGGTATCTGTTGAGGATTGAATCCTCTTCTCAGTTGGTGTTGAGTTGTGTAAGCTGAGTCTTGCATTGCAGAGCTGGTGCTCTTGTGGATTTGTAACTCTATTCAGTTGTTGTTGATAAACCCAAGGATTGTAGTCCATAATAAAAATAAAATTTTACATACATCTTGTGTTCTTTGTGGTGATGGCTTATTGATGATATATGTTGTTGTTATCTGTTGCTGATATATATTCACATACAATTGGTTATAAATGACAGTAATAAGTGATGAGTAAATGGTGATTTCTAACTAAGGAGTTTTGTCAAGGGAAGTTGAAAAAGTGCCCTACATTGATTCACCCCCCCCCCTACCCTCTCAGTGTGGTTGGTGTGTCCAACAATTGGAATCAGAGCAGGCCTTCACTATAAGCCTTAACAATCTTGGAGGAGTTCAATGGACACCCAAATGGATGTTGAAGTTCCAATCCTTGTTGAGGAAAATTATTCAACATGGATAATACAAATGAAAGTGATTTTAAAGGAGAGAGGAGGAGGTGTTTTGAAAACAACTATTGGTGGATCAGTTCCCTTGAAGAATAAGTCAAAGTTTGCAGCTCAAAAGGAAGAAAAGAAGAATGATGCATTGGATCTCAAGACCATTCTCAATGGAATCTCAATTTCTATCAAAGAAAGAATGGGACAATTCACTTCCACCAAGGATATATGGCTTAAGCTAGAGAAGACATACCAAGGCAAAAAGGAAGACACTAAATACAACTCCATCAAGAACAATGAAGGTAAAGAATCTCCACAAACCTCTGATTGTAATGATTCTAAATGTGATGAAGTTGAATGTTTCTCTACATGTGAAGAAGAAGATCTAGAAATAATATGTGTAGAATCAGATGATAATTATCCCATGGAAGAAGTAGAAAAAGAACTTTCAAAGATTAAAAATAAATTTGATTGGGGTATATATGAATACAACTATGACCATAGTTATATAGACTATAGCTATATTTCAGAGAACACTAAAAGGTTTCTTGAAAAGAATCAAAAGCATACGTTGAAACTAAAGGAAATGCTTAAGGAACAAGAAGAAAGTAAGAGGTCTCAATTAGAAGAAAAAGAAGAAGAGATCAAAAGACTAAAGAATGAAATAGAAGAAAAAAAGAAGGTAGATAATGATATTATAAAAAGTCTTGAAGTTAATATCCATCTCAAGACCCAAATTGAAGAAGCCAAAAGGGTAGAGGAACTACTAAAGAATCAAGTAAATGAAAAGGAAGAGTCATGTCATAAGTTGGAAGCTGAAATTGTTGATCTTAGAAAGAAAGTAGAGAAGTCAAAAAAATTCTTGAATAGCTCAACAATCTTGAATGAGATATTGGATAGTCAAAGATCACTAATTGATAAATCAGGTCTTGGATACAACAAAGAAGCTACACATGTTGAAGCAATCACCTCAAAGAAGCTTGAGTTAAGTCCCTCATTCTCAAAAGATGGAAATAATGTTGCAATTCAACCATCTACACAAAGGAAGGAAACTTTCAAAAGAACAAAGCAAGGAAGACATCAAGAAGCCATCTTTACACATCAAAGAAGAGAGACACCTTCAAGATGGACACCAAAGCAAAGGTATGAAAATGTTTTGCATGGTCACCACTACTCATGTAATGAATATGGTCACAAAGCTTTGGAATGCATATATTATGCAGGGAGAGATAATGAAAGATTTCATAACACCCTAAGGTGTTGGAGATGCAATCAAGTAGGACACATTGCTGCTCATTGTCACACCATGAGATGATACAACTGTAGTGGATTTGGACATAAATTCTAGGACTGCTGGAACACAAGAAGACAATCCATGAGGAGTGTTTCATATAGTATGACTAGAAGAACACATGAGGCTAGAAGAGAAGACAATTTTGAAAAGATGGAATCTCATAGCTTAAGTTATGAGAAGCTGGGACACCTTCAGAAGTGGGTGAAGAAGACTGAACAATCAGAACATAATGGCAGCCTTAATTAAATCTCAAGTTTGACATCTTCAAAAGAATACGTAGGTTACAATGGTAACAATTGTGTACATACACGAGATGACCTATAAATAGGTCGCGTACATATGTGAGCTGTCTGTATAGCAGGATACGTATCCGTGGTAAAATCCTTGGGAAAAGGGCCATGCATATGAGTTGCAACACAGTATGATGGTATAGCACTTTGTTGCAGGGTCTGGCATGGTTTGTTGCAGGGACTGTCATGGTTTGTTGCAGGCTTTCATGATTACATGTTGGCATACATAATTGTTGTATGTATGGTGGTGACATATGGTTGAGTGTTGAAAGACTATATTGGACGCATGGTACTAACCCTACAGTGTGGATTGAAATTTTTTTCTGTTGAGGTACAATGATGGTTGTGACAATGAAGTTATGGCACTTTGGTTATGAGATATATCATGATGATTCTAGCTAGAGATATCAGTGAGGCACACTTCTAGTACATGTATTTTTGGATGCTTAGTATTTGCTATAGTGAATGAAGGTTGAGGTAGATCTGTTAGGGTACATAGCTGGTACATGTTTGAGTTACATTGATATATCTTATGATGTATTGTTAGAAGCATATTTGTTGGATATCTTGGTGCATGAATTTGGCATGAGGATGGGATACATAGTGGGACATGTAGTTGATGAGTTGATGAGGTGGTCATGTTGTACATCATTGATGAGTCATAGCTTGATCTATAGTTGATGCATGATTGGTACACTTTTGGTACATTGTTAGAGGCACCCGCTAGCAGTATGATTGGAACATGTTTTATGGTGGATATGGCATACATGTATGAGGACACATTTTGATTGTAGTTCATCTTGTTGTGGTATTGGTGCATGGTTGATGCACTTGCTTGGTACAAGATGTATGTGATGACATAATTGAGACACTTGATTGATTGAGATACATGGTTGTGGCACTTGATTCATGGTAGAGGCATATCATGAGTGATATGACACTTGTTTGAGGCACATGGTTAGCATGTTGGTAGAGGAATATGGTTGGTACACAATTGGCACATGTTCTTGACATATGGTTGATACACTTCATTGATGATATCTTATGGTATATTGTATGGTATTGATGTACATGGTTGATGTACATGGATGTTGTGCATGGTTGGCACACAATATGACACATGATGTACTTGGTTGATGTTTTGTTCATGATTCTCTATTCATTGCTGACATATATTTTGCTTCATGATGTATGGTATGGCATGCGTTTGATGCATGGATAGGTCCAAGGATCGTCATATAAAGAGCGGTTGATCTATGTTCCGGTTGAGGAATAGCATTTGCAGCAGAAGCATATTGCAGTGGTAACATATTTTTCATATTGCAGAGAAGATAGGGGGAGACATACCCATAGGGGGAGTCATTCTTCTTCCCATGATTCCAGGAGGAGATATTTATCAGATGCAAAGATAAATACTTGGAAAAAGAGCCCTATACTTGGAGAATGAGCACAAAGGAATAGTTCCAGGGGGAGTGATGGTCACAGGGGGAGCATGAGCGATATGTTTTCAACATCACACTAGAGTGATATCCCTTGTTCAGAAGGGGATAAATTATTCAGAGAAATATCGAAGGCATTCAGACAGAGGGAGCAACCCCAAGGAGATAACTACCCTTTTCCTTTGATGTCAAAGGGGGATAGATAGTCACATTGATGTGATTGAGATGGCTATTGATGTAGAGCAATGCCTTGTCTACATGTTGCCATCAATGATTNTGCCATCAATGCCAAAGGGGGATCTCGTTGGATCATGTTGTCATTGATGTCAAAGGAACAATGTCTTGTCATAGTATATTGATGAAGTATGTATTGTCATTGTTGTAAATTAATTGAAGTCAAGTGAAGTCATTGATAAATGATGTCATGCATAGATGAAGATGGGTCGATGTGTTGTCATTGATATATGATGCATATATGGATGGATGAATGTATTGATCATTAGATCATATGATCATGCATATAATCAATGACAAAGGGACAATGTCATAGTGATGTATTGTCATTGGTTATTCCCGTTGGATTGAATTAAAGATGAATCATTATTGTCTTGTCATGGTTGATAGGAAGTACAAATGGATGAACTCCAAAGTGGTCCTCTTATGGTGAAAGCCCTCACGAGAAGACGCTTTGTGGTTGAGTTTATCCTAGAAGTATGGTTAGAGAACCCATGCTTAATTGTGGAATAATGATATGAAGATCAGTGAATTTGTTAGTGAAACTATCCTATATGGATAGTTCTTGTCATTCCATTTCCAGTGGTATGTGGAACGTCACATAACTCCTCACGGTTTGAGAGTTATGGCCTTACGAAGTTGGAGGACCCTCATATGTTGGCTTGAAGCCCCAAAAGGTCAAAGAAGTCAAATTGCTTAAAAAGAAGAAATTATATAAATAATAAAGTG
>SNQJ01S0025571.1:20302-36415 GCA_010110895.2 Picea sitchensis
TATTGGATAGTCAAAGATCACCAAATGATAAATCAGGTCTTGGATACAACAAAGAAGCTACACATGTTGAAGCAAGCACCTCAAAGAAGCTTGAGTTAAGTCCCTCATTCTCAAAAGATGGAAATAATGTTGCAATTCAACCATCTACGCAAAGGAAGGAAACTTTCAAAAGAACAAAGCAAGGAAGACATCAAGAAGCCATCTTTACATGTCAAAGAAGAGAGACACCTTCAATATGGACACCAAAGAAAAGGTATGAAAATGTTTTGCATGGTCATTGCTACTCATGTAATGAATATGGTCACAAAGATTTGGAATGCAGATATTATGCAGGGAGAGATAATGAAAGATTTAATAACACCCTAAGGTGTTGGAGATGCAATCAAGTAGGACACATTGCTGCTCATTGTCACACCATGAGATGCTACAAATGTAGTGGATTTGGACATAAATTCCAGGACTGCTGGAACACAAGAAGACAATCCATGAGGAGTGTTTCATACAATATGACTAGAAGAACACATGAGGCTAGAAGAGAAGACAATTTTGAAAAGATGGAAGCTCAGAGCTTAAGTTATGAGAAGCTGGGACACCTTCAAAAGTGGGTGAAGAAGACTGAACAATCAGAACATAATGGCAGCCTTAAGGGAAGCTCAAGTTTGACATCTTCAAAAGAATACACAGGTTACAATGGTAACAGTTGTGTACATACGCAAGATGACCTATAAATAGGTCGCGTACATACGTGAGATGTCTGTATAGAAGGCCACGTATCTATGGTAAAATCATTGGGAAAAGGGCTATGCATATGAGTTGCAACATAGTATGATGGTATAACTCTTTGTTGCAGGGTCTGGCATGGTTTGTTGTAGGGACTGACATGGTTTTTTGCAGGCTTTCATGATTACATGTTGGCATACATAATTGTTGTATGTATGGTGGTGACATATGGTTGAGTGTTGAAAGACTATATTGGATGCATGGTACTAACTCTAGAGTGTGGATTGAAACATTTTTTTGTTGAGGTACAATGATGGTTGTGATAGTGAAGTTATGGCACTTTGGTTATGAGATATATCATGATGATTCTAGATAGAGATATCATTGAAGCACACTTCTAGTACATGTATTTTTGGATGCTTAGTATTTTCTATAGTGAATGAAGGTTGAGGTAGATCTGTTAGGGTACATGGCTGCTACATGTTTGAGTTACATTGATATATCTTATGATGTATTGTTAGAAACATATTTGTTGGATATCTTGGTGCATGAATTTGGCATGAGGATGGGATACATAGTGGGACATGTAGTTGATGAGTTGATGAGGTGGTCATGTTGTACATCATTGATGAGTCATAGCTTGATCTATAGTTGATGCATGGTTGGTACACTTTTGGTACATTTTTAGAGGCACCCGCTAGCAGTATGATTGGCACATGTTTTATGGTGGATATGGCATACATGTATAAGGACACATTTTGATTGTAGTTCATCTTGTTGTGGTATTGGTGCATGGTTGATGCACTTGCTTGGTACATGATGTATGTAATGACATAATTGAGACACTTGATTGATTGAGATACGGTTGTGGCACTTGATTCATGGTAGAGGCATATCATGAGTGATATGACACTTTTTTGAGGCACATGGTTAGCATGTTGGTAGAGGAATATGGTTGGTACACAATTGGCACATGTTCTTGACATATTGGTTGATGTACATGGATGTTGTGCATGGTTGGCACACAATATGACACATGATGTACTTGGTTGATGTTTTGTTCATGATTCTCTATTCATTGTTGACATATATTTTACTTCATGATGTATGGTATGGCACACGTTTGATGCATGGACAGGTCCAAGGATCGTCATATAAAGAGCGGTTGATCTATGTTCCGATTGAGCAATAGCATTTGAAACAGAAGCATATTGTAGTGGTAGCATATTTTTCGTATTGTAGAGAAGATAGGGGGAGACATACCTATAGGGGGAGTCATTCTTCTTCCCATGATTCCAGGAGGAGATATTTATCAAATGCAAAGATAAATACTTGGAAAAAGAGCCCTATACTTGGAGAAAGAGCACAAAGGAATAGTTCCAGGGGGAGCGATGGTCACAGGGGGAGCATGAGCGATATGTTTTCAACATCACATCAGAGTGATATCCCTTGTTTAGAAGGGGATAGATTATTTAGAGAAATATCAAAGGCATTCAGACAGAGGGAGCAACCCCAAGGAGATAACTACCCTTTTCCATTGATGTCAAAGGGGGAGAGATAGTCACATTGATGTGATTGAGATGAATATTGATGTAGAGCAATGCCTTGTCTACATGTTGCCATCAATGATTGGTGTTGACATAAATGTTGGTATTGCCATCAATGCCAAAGGGGGATATCATTGGATCATGTTGTCATTAATGTCAAAGGAACAATGTCTTGTCATAGTATATTGATGAAATATGTATTGTCATTGTTGTAAATGAATTGAAGTCAAGTGAAGTCATTGATAAATGATGTCATGCATAGATGAAGATGGATCGATGTGTTTTCATTGATACATGATACATATATGGATGTATGAATGTATTGATCGTTGGATCATATGATCATGCATAGAATCAATGACAAAGGGACAATGTCATAGTGATGTATTGTCATGGGTTATTACAGTTGGATTGATTTAAAGATGAATCATTATTGTTTTGTCATGGTTGACAGGAAGTACAAATGGATGAACTCCAAAGTGGTCCCCTTATGGTGAAATCCCTCATGAGAAGACACTTTGCGGTTGAGTTATCCTAGAAGTATGGTTAGAGAACCCATGCTTAATTGTGGAATAATGAGATGAAGATCAATGAATTTGTCAGTGAAACTATCCTAGATGGATAGTTCTTGTCATTCAATTTCCGGTGGTATGTGGAATGTCACATAACTCCTCACGGTTTGAGAGTTATGGCCTTACGAAGTTGGAGGACCCTCATATGTTGGCTTGAAGCCCCAAAAGGTCAAAGAAGTCAAATTTCTTAAAAAGAAGAAATTATTTAAATAATAAAGTGAAGTGATAAAGTCAAAGAGGATTATTTAAATAATAAAGTAAATGGAGAACTTTCTAATTATGGAAAGTAGTTATAAGAGGGTTAACCCTAAAATGAGGAAAGTGGGTTAAGTGGTTAAGTTGCTATTGGATATATGGACAAGTGGCCAATTGGATAAAGCTGAACATAGGTGACTTATGTGGACAAAGTGGCCAAGAAGATGCTTCTAAGTAAGCTACTTGGAGAGTATAAATAAGAGGCAAGGGTATGTGGTAAATGTATCTCTCTTGAGAATATATTGAAGATCTATTCTGAGGAAGAGAGTGACTGGAGGATCTCATGGACGAATCAAAGTTTCCGTAAGTCTGATATATTGATGGTGAAAGTTTCAGAAGTAGGGTTTTTGAAGGAGTACGCGAGCAGCAGTGGGCCAAAGCGCGTACATATGCAGGCTACAGTGAGGCAAGGCACGTACACACATGGCATGAAGGAGGTCAAAGAGTGTACAGTTGGAGAAATTCATGGAGACTTGAGTGTGAGCCGATGCTAGGTTCCTGAAGGGTGAAGCAAGTTCCAGATATTCATTCTATGGGATTAGATTTGTTATAAAAATACTGGTATGATTACATGATTGTTTTAATGGATACTCTTGCTTATTGTATGGTGAATTCTTAAGGCATTCTTGGTATGTCTGTTGTGATATGGTTATGTTGGTTGATTGATAGAGCGAGCAACACTCTTATGGTTCAGTATTGATATGGTTTCCATAGTATACTGGTTACTTATAATTTAGTAACATTCATATTGTATGGTTAAGGAGCATGAGTAAGTTGTTGGAGAGCACATATGTGTTGTGATTGGAAAGTGAAAGGAAAAAGTGGATGTGACTGAAGGCTGCAGAGGATTTGAGTTTTTCAAGGAGAGAAAACCCTATTTGATCAGAAGGCATATGCAGGCTGCAATACAGATAGGCCACGTACATACGTGATCTGTATTACTGGTAGGGCACGTACATACACATGCTACACTACTGACAGGTCACGTACCTGTTGATAGATTGGTATCTGTTGAGGATTGAATCCTCTTCTCAGTTGGTGTTGAGTTGTGTAAGCTATGTATTTCATTGCAGAGATGGTGCTCTTGTGGAGTTGTAACTCTATTCAGTTGTTGCTGATAAACCCAAGGATTGCAGTCCATAATAAAAGTAAAATTGTACATAAATCTTGTGTTCTTTGTGGTGATGGCTTATTGATGATATATGTTACTGTTATTTGTTGCTGATATATGTTCACATACAATTGGTTATAAATGACAGTAATAAGTGATGAGTAAATGGTGACTGCTAACTAAGGAGTTTTGTGAAGGGAAGTTGAAAAGGATCCCTACACTGATTCACCCCCCCTCTTAGTGTGGTTGGTGTTTCCAACATCTCGATGTTTGAAGTCTTATTTTAAGGAAGGAACATGTTATAAGAGCATGGTTTGAGGAACCACTTCAAAGGAGAGTAGTGTGTGGCAGAAAAGACTTTATCAAACCCTACTTTGAGAATCTTTCCACCTTTATTGAGGAGTGCCCAACTTTGAGTGGGTTTTCTTGGAGTTAATTGTGGATCTTGAAGAAGTTTAATAATATTTTATTTTGTTCTGATACATTTCACATATACTTCACTTTATTTCTATTTTACATATAATTTTTTATGTTTATGATTGTTCTCCTTAATCATTCCAATGACTAGGAAAGTGCCCTTGGTATTTGTCTTAATCCATAGTTAAGGGACATCCTTGAAGAGGTTATTCTTTCTTATTATGTGATCACGATCCCAAAAGGGGGAAATAGGAATGTTCCTCTTCATTTGAGCCAACCCCTCTCCTCTTGAATCGTTCGATTCCCTTGTAGGCTTCAATAGCCTCACAATTGTGAAATTAAGAAAGGTGAAACTCTATGTTTATATCAATAAACATTGAGGGAATGATTATGTTAAAGATCTAAGAGTAATCCCCATCAACACACTTTCTATGCACAAAGGATTTTGAATCCAAAGACACTGATATGACCTCCTCATCGCTACATTTCCTTGGCCTTCCCACTGATATGATTTCTCTCTACCACTATTTTCTTCCTTCTCCCATAAGAAAATTAGGTTGTTGTGATCCATATTTTTAAAAGTTGGATCTCAATGCAAAAAAATCATGTTGGGAAGGAATGCATGGTGAACTTCTTCAGATTGATCAAAATGGAATGCTTAAGGGGGTTAAGATTCTTGGTGAAGTATATCCTTCCTAAATGCATTAACTTGATGGAAGAATTCTCACTGTGCCTGGCCATTATGCATGCTAACAACCACCCTCACAAACACAGGTGAGCAAACATCATCAACTCGATTCATTGGATTTATTTATGATGTGAAGGTTTTCCAAATAAATTTGGACAATAATGAAAAGTGAATGATGCTAACATCCACTCACCATTCTCAAGCGTGCTCACAGTGTTCCCTCTAGCTCAGTCTCCTTCGCCGTCTATGACTTTTGTTTCCTCCGGCATCATGCCCTATATCTCCTTCTCTGACGTTCCCTTGCGCAGATCTCAGGGTTTGGGAAGCTACTCATAGTGTGCTCTCCTTGTCTCTCCTCTTCTTCTCTCCTCAACTCTCCTCATCTGATATGCTTGTGTGGTCTCCTCACAATTTTCTCCCCCACGCGTGCACATGTTTGAAATGTAATTTTTTTGTTTTTGGTTTGGATTAATATATATTATATGATAGGGGTTAATGTGTTAATAATCACCTAACCTAGACCTTGAATATACACACCCTAACCTTCTAAATCATCGAACCATAACCCATAACCCTTCTAAAGATGCAATGTGATTTATTCCCATTGCTCTGCATGTCAAAGTGAAGAACTTCAACCAAGCATGGGTAAACGACATGAGTAACTATGACTCTATTAAGGTGGCTAGATGCCTCATCATCTAATTAGTGACACACATGAATGGATCATTAACGAGATTCCCTAGTGTCCCTAGCTACTATATTATAGAGAAACCACATCCAAGGGAATGGGCTTGGAAGATTAGCGGGGAAAGAAGACCCAATTGAGCTTGACTCTAGTCCTAACCCATTCATAGTTTGGGAAAATTAGACCATAACATTTGTCTTTGGGAGTCAAATTGATGATGGAAACAAGTGGGTTTGTGAGTCAAATTTGAGTCCAGAAACCCTCCCATATCGTTAAGGCATGCAAATAGTCTATCTAGGATCACGATTGTATAAAAATGAATGAGATTATCTTGGTTTCAAGAATAATTTATCCTCTACTGAACAAATCCAACCACGTGAAGGTGGAATCTCATATGGCCCCTCCCCTCCCCCTCACATCACTCTCAATTCCCCAATACCCAATCTATAAAATAGAAAATAATCGAAAGCAACCTAGTAAGATTCATGCATAGAAACTACAAAAACAAAAATTATTGAAGGTAAATGAAATTATGTGTTTGTAAATGATATTGTTAGTTTACCACGTACTTTAGTATATTGGAGATTATTTTCAGGTTTCACATAATAATTAAACAACATGTAACATAGGATATAAAAACATCGCATAAAACTTAAAAACATGTAATTAACCCATGACATAAGTAAATTATTTTAAGACAATAATTCATACAAATTAAAATATATAGTCACGTACCTGATCCAACTCAACATCTGTATAATCATCCTTATTCTATATCTTCTTCTTCATCGAACTCAACATATGTATCATCATCCGGTTCATAAACGATGTTGAAAGGATTGACGATATCATCATCGTCATCAATGTCATTTTTGAGCATATTTTCATCTACATCATCATCAAGAACTGCATTGTCTCCTACACCTGGATCATGATCTTCTTTGTCTATCGACCTTGCATGATCTTCCGGCTCTGTCTGATTTGGAGAATCATCTTCTTCCTGTACATGAGTGTACTTAACCGGCCTTCCTCTTGGATCATATCTAACAACAAATGACCAATCCCTCTCACCTGGAACATTTGAGTAAAAGACCTGTTCACATTGGCTTGGAAAAACATAGCGATCATAGAAATCCATTGGCATGCTGAATAATAGTTCTTTCCTCATCACGTTCATGCATTCGTAACCTATACCATTTGACGTCAAACATAACTAATTTGAAGGAATTAAAATCACACTCAAGTATATCATTCAAATACCCATAGTATCTATTTTCAGATTCTCGGGGATGTTTGTCACTCCTAGAGGAAACATTAGTGACCTAGAATACTGCAATTATCCCCCTATCAAATTTTTTCCTGGTTTCATCCCACTATTTGATGCGACATTTACGACCATTGCACCACATAGCCTTGTGGTGTTTCAACTGCAATATGCCATATATGTAAAAGATGCATTGTCAATTAATAAATTAACATATTTATATAACTTGAAAAGTATCTGAAAAAGATATAAGTACACATGTAGTCACATTAACATAATATAAAATAACTGAATAAAATGGGTGAATTTGCTTGCCTGTCCATCTTTCAAACCACATGCTAAATCAATTTCCCTTTGCATAACATCTCTTTTATGACGATATTCTCTCACCAATTTAGACAGTCGTTGCCATGATAACCTACCCCCATGATGTTTTTTACATCTTTCAATCCATACATTCATCCAATCAATATCGTTTGCAATGTATAAATGAAGTGCATCCCAATCTTGAGCAACTCAATCAAAAAATCACAATTCACCAATATTAAATATTAGTTATAACGTCCATGGTAAAGATTAACAATTTATGAAATAAAAAATATTAATATATTAATGAGTATGATTATATACACAAAAAACAAAAAATTATATCTATTAATACAAATCTCCATAATTATTAATATATTACCTCTCATTTTTTCATTCTACCTTTCCCCAAGAGGTTCTCTTGATCTTTAATTATTTTGATGGAGTTCACATCCCAAATGTGATCCACTGCATGCATAGTTGGCATTTCTAATTTAGGAAGATACTGACTAATATACACCATGGATTTATATACCATATATCCCGCCACCATATAACCCTAAGGACATTCTCTTTGTCTAACCAAAGCCTTCAATGATTTCAAGTGCCTCTCCACCATCCACATTGACCTTGTGTGTACAGGTCCACAAATTTCAATCTCCTCAACTTGGTGTATGAGGTAGTGTTCTTGTGCATTGAAAAATGTTGGAGGCATATACTTTTTCATTTCAAAAATTAGCCGAGGAATTTCTCTCTTCCAATACTTTATATCATCTTCATGGATTTCTTTCAATGAAAACCATCTACATGAGATTATGACACAAGAAAATAACATGTTTCAACATAACATAATATCATATATTACAGTACAAGTAAAATACATGTCATTAAGTACAACAACAAATTGAAAGAACATTTTGCATATAGATCACAACTACTTACCTCATGTATTTGCCAAGATCATATATAACTTGTTTGACGTTGTTGTCAAAGTCGTTTGGGAGAGATAGCAGTAGAATATATTGTAATAAAAAAATGAATCGTTATTTGTTTTGACCAAAGTAGACAAAAAAAAAAACTTAAAAGATGTATAAGGACAATATATATAAATATGTATACCAAAATTATTACCTTAATGAAGGTATGCCAATCATGTGTTTTTACCCTACCAAATGCACCTTTCTTCATTAAGATATTATTTATGTTTGAAGCAAAAACCGTGGGAAATTTAATTCTTTGAATGACCTCTTTTACATCATTTCTTTGTTGCTCTTTTAATAACCATGGAAGGTTATTTCGGTCTAATCCATCTCTATTTGATTGGATCACACTTTGCATTGCATGATTGGCTTCCTGAATGTTAGTACAAAATTTGACAATTTTTTCTTTATCCCTCCTACCATCTATGATTCGCCATAACATTTCTATCACATTCTTCCCGATATATACTGTATCAAACAAATGAGATATTTTTAGCTCCTCATAGTAGGGAAACCTCATGAATTGAGTGGGATAACATTTGATTCCTCGTGGAAGCCCATTATTAATACCTTCACGATGGCGACTTTCATGAAGCATAAAAGAAATCACAAAAATAATTATCAAATTCGGTAAAATAAATTCAATGATTAAAGAAAACATTCAAAACATTACATTTTATACGATACACAAATAAATTGCGTACCTTGACTATTTCTATTATATTCCAACCTCCATAGGTGAGGTGTCATTCTTCGTGGTTTTAAACCAGTCTCTTCTTTCCCATTGAAAATATGTTTTTCAGTAGTACGATACCTATGGTTATTAGGGAGGAGGTGCCTATACTCATCAAACCCCACCTTTACTAAATTTTTTGAATGATGATACTTCATCTTAGGACCACAAGTTGGACATGCAAATTTACCCTTTGTTTGAAGACCTGCAATAGATGGATTAATGCCAATTATACAATGAGATTATTTAAAAATTAAACATGCTACATACCAAAAAAATGTATTAGTCCCGGGGCATCATGAATTGTCCATAAAAGTATTCCACAGAATTTAAATTTCTTCTCTCCGATTGGTTTACATATGTCATACATAGTGATGCCAGCCCATAACTTTAGTAGCTCGTCGATAAGAGGCGCGGTATACACATTCATATATTTAACTTGGTACTTACCTAATTGTTTGAAATTACACATAATTACTATAACCGTGATATGTATATATAAGTAAACAAATAAACAAAAGATATTATGAAAAAAACTAAACAAATGAAAACATTCAAAAAATTAATGTAAACAAATACCTGGAACAATCGTTGTCAACATTATGTGCTCCCTCTTTATTGACATCCAAGGAGGAATGTTATTGTTGATAACAAAAATAGGTCACACTGAGTAAATAGACCTAATCTCTCTGAATCGATTAACACCGTTAACTGCCAATGAAAGCCTAACATTACGAGGTTCATCTTTGAAATCTATCCATTTTTCCTCAATTTCCTTAAATGCATAACCATTGGTAGGCATTTGAAGAACACCATATCCACTTCTATTACATGCATGGTAATCCATAAATTGTGTTATGATTTCATACCTGAACAATCGTTGCAAACGTGGAATTATGGGAATATGATGAAGAACCTTTTGAGGCACCCTTTTTGTTACTTGATCGGTTTGATATCTACTGGTAAGACATTGCGGGCATTCTATTTTCGAAGCATGTTGTCCATAATATATAATATGATCATTAAGACATGCATCTATAGTTTGATAATCCATTCCAATGTCTTTCATAATGACATGCAAATCTCGATATGTGTGAGGTAAAATATTTGACGATGGCAACACAAATTTACCTAACAATCTACAACATAACAAATAACCAGTTAATGTAAAGAATATTAATCGTAAAAATTGCATTCTTATTTTACACATTAATTAACACTAAAACCAAATAGAAAAAAATCAACATTTATGTATATGAGATGATACATACTTCATACCTTAGGATCTGTGTCATACAAGTGTTTGACAAATTATTCATAACCTTTAAGTTCACTAGCAACAATGTAACAGAGATAATATTTTCTCTTGAGTCTTCATAAAATCGTTTGTTTTCCTTTTCTAATAGAGGTTCATCATAAATACCATCACTGTCCCCATCCTCATCTAGTTGATCAAACAAATATTGGATCATTTGATTTGTTCCATCATCTTATTCCATGGGATCATTAACTTGATTTGTCCCATCATCTTCTTCCATGAGATCCTCAGTTGCTTGATCATGTTCCTCATCTTGCACAACACCATTTCTACTAGTACTACTTGGTGCAATATTCTCCAGAAAGTAATAGGGCAACTCTAACTTTATAATTACGAACAATCATGCAAAATTAGTGTGTACTATAACAAATATCCAAACAATATATATACATATATATAATTTTATATAAAATTGACAATATAAAAATAGATAATCCCCGAGGTGTAGGACAGTCGGTGATGGAGTGTATTATTAAGCCACTCTGTGTTGAAAAGTCACCGATTCAAAACCTACGGGGACAAAAAATCCAACCATGTTAAGGGTTGGTGTGGCTCAGACCGGGTGCGATCCCTGGGTGATTTTGACGGCTTAGATGCCCCTGAGTCGCGGTTTCTCAAGACAAAGGTTAATCCCGCTGCCAAGAAGGTCCGAACAAATTAACAAACAAAAAAAAAACAGATAATGAATATATAGCTAATTACCACAAGATGACATTCATTCGATCCCCCATCGATGTGCCCATATTTCCTACAATATTTTGTAGCTGTTGTTATTAAAATTCTTATGGGACGTGTAGTGCAACCGTTTTTGCAAGGGAAATAACATCTACCACCACCCTTTTCACCCACTTTACTTTTTTTCCCACCTCTAATATTCTACGGCATTCTTCCGCACAAAAATACCCTTTCTGAAGCGTCGTTATTATAGCAATTAGATTGTCACAACATCTCTAATTTGCTAAATATTTGTAGATATTTTTTTTGTCGCAAGAGAGATGAACGTTGACCAAGTCAATGTTGACTTTTTCAAACAGTGTAATGGTCAATGTTGACTTTGTCAAATAGTGTAATTGTCATCATTGAATCATCTCTCTTGCGACGATAGCCAAAGGTCATCGCAAGAGAGACGGGAGTCCACTATCTTCATGTTTGTCTCTCTATAGATAAGAAGTGAATGTAATCGATGAATTGAAAGGTTCTTTAATTCAATTTGTTTCTAACTCAATGTTATATCAAATCATTAATATTATTCTAGTTGACATTCCAAAAACTTATGGTTTGCAGTGAATTAGGGATTGGTCACAAAAGTTACAAGGATATTTTTTCACCAATTGATCTCATCTATGGCTATCATGGAATGGACAACGAAATAAAATTTGAATTTATTTAGAAACATATAAGGTATAAATGACTGAAATCCCCCCCGAATCCAATAAATAGCATCAACTCCTTCATTGCACTTAGGGTGACGCTTCTTATAATAATATAGTACAAGGTAATGTAGGTAGCACTAATTTATACTTCGAACCTAATACTAGTTTTTTATATTTGATGGCTCTAAGTCGTAGGAAGGTGCAAGAGTAGGATGCATATGTTAGGATATTTAACACTTAGGAGTTAGTTAAGATAAACTTGGTCTAATGTGTCACTAGGTAAAAGTGTGTCTCTTAGTGTTTTTCTTTAGTATGCATTTGTAGTTAGGAAATCCGATGTCACAATATGTTCTTGACATAGAGTGATATGATGGCTCATATTATCCTCGATCTTAACAACTACATTGATATGTGGCTTAACACCTGATTAGTCCATGATCTCTATTTAAACATCATGCATAGTCATTTGTCGATGATCGATTGTGATAAAATATCTTGTAAATCTCTCTTTTATATTTTCTTTTGCATTAATAAATTTCTCCAAGTGGCCACGTTGCCCGGGGTTGTGGATGTTTCCCCATAGGGTTTTTACCACGTAAAACAATCTGTTTGTTGATCTTTGATCTAGTTGTGTGAGTGGATAATGAAGGTGTCCGTTCTCTATTGGAATACCTGCATTGTTGAACATGGTACCATAGTGCATTTGAATACCCGCTCTCAATGTAGATTGAGATCTTGAAGTCGTGTTTAGTTTATTCCATTTCCGTACATTTCTATGTCGAGAGGATCATTTCATTGCATTTGAATCATTTCTCCAAGTTAAAATTGATTTTTTTTCACTGGAAAAGGTTTTTGTTTTCCCAAGATACGACCATTTCATTCAAACCCAGAGGTATATAGTCTAAACACGCCCTTTTAAATTTTTACAGGGATAATATTTCAGTGTTATTTCAATTTTCTGTTTTTTATTTCTGCATTGTTACTCTTTTCAATCTGCGTATTCTCTTTTCCCTATGATCTGTGCGATCTCAAAAAATCAGAAACAAAGAAGAGAATATTTATTTGTCTGTGTATTCTCTTTGTTGTGCGCTCTGTAAGGATCTCGATAAATCAAAAACAAAGAGAAAATTTACATTT
This sequence comes from Picea sitchensis, assembly GCA_010110895.2. Taxonomy (NCBI): domain Eukaryota; kingdom Viridiplantae; phylum Streptophyta; class Pinopsida; order Pinales; family Pinaceae; genus Picea; species Picea sitchensis. Next base: position 33,409 of record SNQJ01S0025571.1, read on the forward strand.
TTCTGGGTAAGCTAACCAAGATCTAGCCCTTGTTGTTGTCGAGAAGTGAAATTGTTTTTGTGTGTGAATGCATGAAAACAAGTTTTTAATGAAAACACACTCCAAGGTTGTATTTCACCACCACGACCACCACCACCACCACCACAACAACAACAACAATCCTCCTTAAAACTGTAATGTGTTTTGCACTAGCTCACTTGGTTGAAAGTTACTTTACTTAGAAAGAGGTCTTGAGTTCAAGTCTCTTTTTTGCTACCTTTTTTGAAAATTTCATGCATTCATTATAAATCACATTTCACTTAATTATAAAAGTGGTGAATCAAAAAACGTTAGATAACTTTAATATATATATATATATATATATATATATATATATATATATATATATATATATATATATATTGCATGCAACTTTCATTTACAAAGTAACTACATTGTAAAATTGATTCCAGCTTATTCTACAAAAGTGGATCAATTCATAAAGTAGATTATTTGGAAAATTAATCTTATAGGTACCGATTCGGGGGGAGCATCACCACATGGACCAACCACGCTTTCCATGATGGCTCGTTTGGTTGCACCATTTATGCCTTTTAAAGGTCATAACTTTCACATCCGAGAAGTCCTTTTTCATTGCTATTTTTTTTTAAACAACCTATTATTCGAGAGATTTCTTTCCTTTCATCGGTTTCATATTTTAAATCCATACTATCGCATATTTAATATGGATTCTCCCAATATTGCATGCAACTTTCATTTACAAAGTAACTACATTGTAAAAATGATTCCCGCTTATTCTACAAAAGTGGATCAATTCATAAGTAACTTATTTAAAATTAATCTTATAGGCACAGTTAGGAGGAGCATCACCACATGGACCAACTTCTGCTTTCCACGTGGCTCTTTGGTTACCATTTATGCCTTTTTTCAAAAGGTCATAACTTTCACATCCGAAGTCCTTTTTCATTGCTATTTTTTTTAAACAACCTATTATTCGAGAGATTTCTTTCCATACCATCAGTTTCATATTTTAAATCCATACTATCTGCATATTTAATATGGATTCTCCCAATGATCTTGTACTTACCGGTACCAACTACTTTTCATGGAAATCCCGTATGGAAGATGTATTAATAAGTAAAGCATTGTATATGATTACCTTGGGAAAATAACAAGAATCCATTGATGATGAAAATTATGCCAAATGGGATAATAGGAATGATGAAGCACATGGACTAATCATAATGTCCATCTCTCCTGATTTAAGGTTTCATCTTCAAAGAATTAAGGGCCTAGATAAAGCTTGGGAAAATATTGAAGCCGTGTTTGGTAAACACAATATTGTTCAAGCCCATCAATTGGAAATTTAGTTAATGACTTATCTAAGTTCATATATGTTGTTTTTGTATCTACCTTTTATGCCACTAGAGAAGATCTAGGGAGTGCTTATAAACAACCCTCTCTTGAGTCTTTTTGTGATTCTATGATTCGAGAGAAAGATAATCTTGTGCAACTTGGATTGATTATCACTGCAGGTAAATCCAACAAAGCCTTAATGGTCCAAAAAAGATGAATCCAAGAATCCCAAGAAGCAACATCCTTGCCACAACAACAAGCAAAACAAGGGTCCCAAACCCTCATCACCAACTTCTTCTTCTAATTGCGACAAAGGTGTAAAATCCAAAAGTAAGAAGACTAGTGAAAGAAATTACAACTTTTGTGGGAAAGATGGTCATGTGGATTACAAATGTTTTACAAATATGGAAGCCTTAGAAACAACGATGAAGAAGCACACCATCAATATTGATTCTTCTTCTTCTTCTTCTTCTTATTCTCATGGACATGCACTTTCTTCCTTTGGTTTATCTCTCAATGCAACTTCTTCTTCTTCTTATGATGAGTGGATTATTTATTCTAGAGCATCTTATCATATGGCTAAGGATAAAGCCATATTTTTTTCTCTACATGAACGTAAAATCAATGAAATATTTGTTGGTGGTGATATATCTCTTCGTGTTGTATGGTCTCGAACAGTTCAAATAATGGTCATTTCAATGATGTGTTATGTTTTCCAAGTCTTTCCTAAAACCTTCTATCAGTATATCAAATCCTTCATGAAGGTGAAGCTAAAACCGTAGAGTTTTCACCTCACCAAGTTGTAATTAAGGATTTAAAAGATTCTAAGCATGTCCTTGCAGCTGGAATTGTCGATGATATTACAATTGAGATTTGGGTACCTTGGAAAGTGGTCCCCTTGTGTTTGTGAGTATTTAAACACAAAGGGGGAGACTATTACTTTTAATAATTTCATTTATGTTCTAATTTCACGTTGACTTAAGAGATTTAAGTCAAAAGTGAAATATGTCATTTAAGGAAAAAGTGACATTTAATTCACTTTGTGGGTGAATTAAAGGACACGAGGTAAACTAAGGAAACTTGGGAAAGTGAGTTTTCTAAGTGATATTTTTGGATTAAATCTCACCCATTGATTAGACATGGCTAGATTGAATCTAGGTCATTCGTATTTTAGGGTTTTTCCAAAGAGAGGCTAAAGGAGGGAAAAGGGTAAGGAAGAGGCTCACTTGTCACTTGAGAGAGTTGAGTGAGGAAAGGAGGAGAAGAAAAATAATTAGGTGCATTTATTGAGGAGAGGATGGTGCATGAGGTAAAGGGTTTGAGGAGAATTCATTGTGAGGGTGATATCTTCCTTGAAGAGTCTTTCATGGAGGTTGGGTGCTATCTTGAAGAAGGGCACATTCTAAGCAAGGGGGTGCATAAGCTTGTGTAGGGGCACATTCAAAGGGAGAAGGCGCATCAAGCTTGGGATAGGGTGCATACTTGAGAAGGAGGATCACTTACTTGGAGTAGGTGCACTCTAGAGAATGGAGGGTGCAAGGCTAAGTAGAGGGAACATGCTTATGTGGAGAATTTTCTAGAGGAGGGGGTGCACTAGTGCTTAGTGTGCACTGAGCCAAGGAGGGAGGCACACTTGTGTAGAAGGGTGAAA
>SNQJ01S0025571.1:39098-49256 GCA_010110895.2 Picea sitchensis
TAAGGTCGGAAAGTGTGCTAGACAGGGTCCCAAGGGAGGGGCCAAGCCACAATAGAGTGAAAATGGGAAAGAGAGATACATGAGCACAATGGGATGATTTGCTTGTGGAGAGATGGGGCACTATGCTGGATAATGTCCCAAGAAGAAGAAGAAGCAACAAGATGGTACTGTAGCGACAATAGAGGAGAAGGAGTTCACTGCTCAGTTTGAGAGGGAGTGTGATTTTGTTAGTTGTTGTTTGTCAGTTGATACACCATCCAACAATTGGTGCGTGGACATAGTTGAGGAGGTCCCACATATTGAGAGTGTTGTATCTCATGGGATGCATAATTAGTTTTTGAGGACACCATATTCAGGGGTGAATGTTCCACCCAGGACAAATTCAGTTTCAGAGTTGTGGAGGAAACATACAATTGGTGCATAGGCTTTAGAGAATCAAATATTGATGAGAGAGAGTAGGTCACGAGAGAGGCTTGAGCCTCAATTGGCTATGGATATGAGAATATCAGCTCCATTTTCCACTTCAGGTGGAAGTCACTTGGTGAGAGACCAAGGTGAGATGTCAAGATCTAGATACTCTTGGTGAGATGACAAGAGAGAGAATCTTGGTGAGATGCCAAGAGAGAGACTCTTGGTGAGATGCCAAGAGAGAGACTCTTGGTGAGATCCCAAGAGGTAGAGATCCTTGGTGAGATGCCAAGGTAGATATCTTTGGTGAGATGCCAAGATCATGATCTTTGGTTGAGAAGATTAGAGTCTGAGACCACTTGTGATGATCAGGGTATAGCCATACTCACTGAATATTTTCCAGCAGGAAACCATGTCCACAACAGGGACAAGATTGGAGGGGTGAATGACACTTTCCTTGGTAAGAGGGAGTGTTGAGATTTGGGTACCTTGGAAAGTGGTCCCCTTGTGTTTGTGAGTCTCTAAACAAAAAGGGGTAGACTATTACCCTTAATACTTTAATTTATGTTCTAATTTCATATTGACTTAGGAGATTTAAGTCAAAGGAGAAATATGTCATTTAAGGAAAAAGTGGCATTTAATTCACTTTGTGGGTGAATTAAAGGACATGAGGCAAAACTAAAGAAACTTGGTAATGTGGGTTTTCTAAGTAATATTTTTGTATTAAATCTCACCCATTTATTAGACATGGCTAGATTGAATCTAGGCCATTGGTCTTTTAGGGTTTGGGAAAAGAGAGGCTAAAGGAGGGAAAAGGGTAAGGAGGAGGCTCACTTGTCACTTGAGAGAGTTGAGTGAGGATAGGAGGAGAAGAAAAACACTTGGGCGCATTTATTGAGGAGAGGAGGGCACATGAGGTCAAGAGTTTGATGAGAATCCATTGTGAGGGTGCTAGCTTCCTTGAAGAGTCTTTCATGGAGGTTGGGCGCTAGCTTGAAGAAGAGCACATTCTAAGAAAAGGGGCACACAGGCTTGTGGAGGGGCACATTCAAAGGGAGGAGGCACATCAAGATTGGGAGAGGGTGCATCCTTGAATATGAGGCTTACTTTATTGGAGTAGGCTCACTGTAGAGCACGAAGGGTGCAAGGGTAAGTAGAAGGCACATGCTTGTGTGGAGAATTTGCTAGAGGAGGGGCTGAACTAGTCCTTAGTGCAAACTAAGATAAGAAGGGAGGAAAACTTGTGTAGAAGGGTGAAAATACCAAGGAAAAGGGAAAAGGAAAAGGCAAGGCTCAATTCAAAAGCAAAGGCAAATGCAAGAGGAAAGGAAGAGGGCTAAAGGCTTAGTAAATGAAGAAGGGCACACCAAGGAAAAGGGAACCTTTGTTCAAGGGATAGCAGGCACATATACAAGGGACTCCAAAGCATCCAAGTGTGGTTTCTATTGTACTAGGTAAAATTGTAAATGTTTTCCTTGTTGTAACTTTTTCTTTGAGATCTTCTATATACATCTATCTCCAAACTAGTTTTCCCTCGGGGGGTTATCTAGGGTCATGTTAACCAAAAATACCTGTGTCCAAATTTCATGCATGCTTAGTATTTAAATAAGTAGTATAATCTTTTTAACATCCTAAAGGAGTGCTATATGTTTTGATGTTTTCATGTGCTAACATTGTGTTACTAAAACCACTTGAAAGGGCATCTTAAAAGAGCATATATCCATCAGTTGAGGGAAGATTTCTTGGAAGATTTGAATAGACTTGTTTGCTGTCCTAAAACAACAACAATGAGAGATTTGGTTGACCAAACTTAGAGCCCAACACGAGGTAAAAGAAAGACCTGTTGGGCAGCCCTCATAGTTCCTCAAACATCTACATGGTATCAGAGCCTAGGTGGCTAAGTTTTGCTTATTTATAGGGCATATAGTGGGTAGTTTTGGATAGTTTGGACAACCTCTTTTCACATCTGTGTTGACAAGAGTGAGGTTGTACTCTTTTGTAGTGTTTATCATCAATTTGAGTTTCAGTGTACAACCATGTCGGTGACTCTGATGAGGGTAGAGGATAGGCTAGCCGGAGCTAGAAACTGGTCTCCTTGGAAGACCATGATCATATTTGTCTTGGAGGATCTTGAACTATGGGATATAGTTCAAGATCCCATGGTTATTCCTCCTCTCATTGCTCCCTTGTTGGTAGTAGATTCCAGGAAAAGGAACACCAAGGAAAATAGTATTATTTGTGAGGTGATGAGAGACCATGTCATACCCTATTTGACTAGGAAGGACTATGCCTTTGACATGTGGGCCTAATTGTGCAAGCTCTACCAGAGTCCCAATTAGAAATGGAAGATGGTTTTGCAGGAGAGATCAGGAGAATTCAGATGCTCAATTATGAGTCGGTGAACTTATACCTTGGGAGATTTACACATATTTGAGATGAGTTGGCAGCAGTCAGAGAGATTGTGGACCTAGAATTTTTGGTGAGGACAACCTTAAACATATTTTCCAAACCTTGGGGTTCATTTGTGTGAGGCATTGTGGCCAGGGAGGTCATGCCCAATTGGGAGATACTTTGGTATGAATTCATATAGGAGGAGTTGAGATGCAACTATGGATCTTCAGGACAACAATGTATATCAGAGGGTGATGAGGATCTTTCTCTTTGGACAAAGGGAAAGAAGAAGGTCGACAAGGGTTCTATATAGGGTCCCAAGGGAAGGGTCAAGCCACAACATAGTGGTAGTGCGAAAGAGAGAGACATGGGCATAGTGAGATTATTTTCTTGTGGAGAGATGGAGAACTATGCTGGACAATGTCCCAAGAAGAAGAAGAAGTAGGAGGATGGTACTATAATGAAAACAAAGGAGGAGTAATTCACTTCTCAGTTTGAGAGGGAGTTTTCTTTTGTTAGTTGATACACCATCCAATGGTTGGTGCATGTAAAGAGTTGAGGAGGTCCCACAGATTGAGAGTTTTGTATCTTATGGGACACAAACTCAATTTTTGAGGACACCATATTCAAGGGTGACTAGTCCACTTGGGACAAATTCAGTTTCAGAGTTGTCGAGAAGACAAATAGTTGGTGCAAAGGCTTCAAAGCATTAGAGATTGATGAGAGAGAGTAGAGCACCAGAGAGGCTTTAGCCTCACTTGGCTATGGAGACGATCAAATCAGCTTCAAATTCCACTTCACATGGAAGTCACTTGGTGAGAGACCAAGGTGAGGATCTTGGTGAGATTCCAAGACCCAGATACTCTTGGTGAGATGCAAAGAGAGAGACTCTTGGTGAGATTCCAAGAGAGAGACTCTTGGTGAGATGCCAAGGTATATATCTTTGGTGAGATGCCAAGATCAAAATCTTTGGTTAAGCATATCATGAAAGTCAAAGATCACTTGTGATGATCAGGGTACATCCATACTCACCAATAATTTTCCAACATGTAATCATGTCCACTACAGGGATGATATTGAAGGGGTGAATGACACCTTCCTCGGTAAGAGGGAGTGTTGAGATTTGGGTATATTGGAAAGTGGTCCCCTTGTGTTTGTGAGTCTCTAAACACAAAGGAGGAGACTATTACCCTTAATACTTTACTTTATGTTCTAATTTCACATCGACTTAGGAGATTTAAGTCAAAAGTGAAATATTTCATTTAAGGCAAAAGTGACATTTAATTCACTTTGTGGGTGAATTAAAGGACATGAGGCAAACTAAGGAAACTTGGGAAAGTGAGTTTTCTAAGTGATATTTTTGGATTAAATATCACCCATTGATTAGACATAGATAGATTGAATCTAGGCCATTGGTATTTTAGGATTTGGCCAAAGAGAGGCTAAAGGAAGGAAAAGGGTAAGGAAGAGGCTCACTTGTCACTTGAGAGAGTTGAGTGAGGATAGGAGAAGAAGAAAAACACTTGGGAGCATTTCTTGAGGAGAAGAGGGCGCATGAGGTCAAGGGTTTGAGGAGAAGCCATTATGAGGGTGCTAGCTTCCTTGAAGATTCTTTCATGGAGGTTGGGTGCTAGCTTGAAGAAGGGCACATTCTAAGCAAGGGGGCGCAAGGGGGCACACAAGCTTGTGGGGGGGCACATTCAAAGGGAGGATGCACATCAAGCTTGGGAGAGGGAGCATCCTTGAGGAGGAGGCTCACTTAATTAGAGTAGGTGCACTCTAGAACATGGAGGGTGCAAGGGTAAGTAGAGGGAGCATACTTGTGTGGAGCATTTTCTAGAGGAGGGGGTGCACTAGTGCATAGTGCACACTAAGCGAAGGAGGGAGGCACACTTGTGTATAATGGTGAAAATACCAAGGCAAAGGAAAAAGGAAAAGGGAAAAGGCAAAGGCAAGGTTTAAGTCAAAATCAAAGGCAAAGGCAAGTGGTGAGGAAGAGGGCTAAATACTTAGCAAAGGAAGAAGGGTGCACCAAGGAAAAGAGCACCTTTGTTCAAGGGCTAGCAGGAACATATACAAGGGACTCCAAATCATCCAAGTGTGGTTTCTATTGTACCATGTTCACTTGTATATGTTTTCCTTGTTGTAACTTTTACTTTGAGATCTTCTATATACATCTATCTCCAAACTGGTTTTCCCCGAGGGGGTTTTATCCAGGGTCATGTTGACCAAAAATACGTGTGTCCAAATTTCATGCATGCTTAGTATTTAAATCAACAATAGGAGCTTGTTAAGATCCTAGAGGAGTGTTGTATGTTTTTAGGTTTTCATGTGCTAACAATGTGTTACTAAAACCACTTGCAAGGGAATCGTAAAAGAACATATATCCATCGGTTGAGGGTAGATTTCTTGGCAGATTTGAACAAACCTTTTTGTTGTCCTAAAAAAACAACAAAGAAAAATTTGGTTGACTAAACTTAGAGACCAACAAGAGGTCAAATATAGACCTGTTGGGAAACCCTCATAGTTCCTCAAACATCTACAATTACCAAGTTGTACAAGTTTGACAACTTTAGGTCATCATATCTTCCATCAATTTTTGTTGCTCATAGCGATGATTTGACCAAACTTTGGCATGAGCATTTTTCTCATCTAAACTATAGATCATTGTATAAACTATGTAATCAACAAATGGTGACTTGTATTCCTCTTGTTTCTTGTAGATATAGTGTTTGTGTCGGGTTTTTTCTGGACAAACATCATCGGGACGATTTTGAAAAACATGCCTCGACCCCTTTACAGCTTGTTCACAGTGACTTGTGTGGTCCACTTTCTTCTCCTTCTTTTTTTGGGTGCAAGTATTTCTTAACTTTCATTGATGACTTTTTCATGCACACTTGGGTTTACTTCTTAAAACTTAAGAGCATTTTTGGCCTACAAGGCCCTTGTAGAAAACAAATCTGGACATCAACTTCAAAGGTTAAGAACATATATTGGAGGTGAATATGTGAGCAATAATTTTACAAGTTACTGCACTTCACAGGGCATCCAAATGCAACACACTATTCCATATACACCACAACAAAATGGTGTTTCTGAGACAAAGAATCACACATTAAAAGAATTGGCTATTTATATGATCCAATCTAAGGGATTAAGTCTTAATTATGGGGTGGAAGCCATTAAATGAAAATTACATAGTAAGTCACACTCTTACAAAGGATCTAAAAAATATAACACTGGAAGAAGCATGGAATAAAATTAAGCCAAATGTAAGCCACTTTCATGTATTTAGTAGTGTAGCATGGGCCCACATTCATGATGAGAAAATAAAAGCTTTACAACCTAAAAGTGAGAAGTGTATTTTGGTTGGATTTTCTAAAGATGTTAAAGGTTACAAACTTCTTCAATCTCATTCTGGATGTTTCCCCGCAAGGGTTTTACGTAAAAACATCGATGTGTTGATCTTTGATCTGGTTGTGCGAGTCGTTATTGAAGGTGTTCATCCTCTATCAGAATACTCGTGTTGTCATACAACATATTGATTGATTCAAGACTTGAATTCAAATGCACCAATAACATTATTGAATATGAGGATTTGGTCTAAGGACAGAAACAAGCCCTTGATTTAGATGTAACATGTATTAAATTTTTTGGTGACTCGATAATCATAGTGAGGCATGTAAAAAATTCCATACATTATCAATCACCTCACTTGAAAAACTACCAACCAGAGATATGGAATCTAATTGAAAAATTTAAAGATTTTAATATTGAATCCATTCCCCAAAATGAGTATGCATATGTTGATTTTTATTAGCTAATGTTTCTTGTCATTTAGCCCCATTAAAAGACTTTATGGCTAATTAATTTCTTCTTGAATTAATTTTCAAACCTTTGATGTTGGACAATGTCACAAACTAGAGGGCCTTTAACAATGATTAACAAATAATTTATTTTCTAACTAATGAGGACAATTTTCAAGGTGTTGTAATTGACGATGAGAATCATACAAAAACATTATAAAACTGAGAAAAAAATTGTAAATTATGTGAAATCAAATAAGATCCCGAAGAATATTCTAACATTGGATTTTTTTTTGTTTTGAATCAAATGAAATATTCAAGAAAGTCACCAATTTTAAGACACATAATGTTTCAATGAAATATGAGGTTATAAATCTTGATATTTAAAAGGACCTTAAAAATGTCTGATTGGATAATGTTGTACATAAACTTAAAAGTAGGCATATAAAAAAATATTTGAAAAATATAAAAATGTATTCATAGAGATTTACATGATAAATTTAAGAAAGCCACCCATTTTAAGACAAACAATGTTTGGATGAAATATGAATTTATAAATCTTTGTATTGAAAATGATCCAAAAATGTTAACATTGGATAATGTTTTATAGAAAATTTAAGATAGTCATATTGAAAACCATTTAAACAATATACAAATGTATTTAGCTAGATGTATTCATTTAAACATATGATATAAGATAATTTAGTGTCTCACATTGCTAAGGAAAGGTACTAAAACATTTAAGCAATTTAAGCAAAAGCTTCTGAAATTTTATTCAATGTTCAAACAAAAAGAGATAAAAAAATGTTGCATGAAAAAAATATTTTTCATAAGCACCATTCTTCATGGGTAGACAATTTGGTACAAATTCATAAAAAGAATGGAGAAATTAGGCTATGTGTCAATTTCATAAATTTGATTTGCACTTTTGGAAAAAAATAATTAAATTATTCCCTTATGGAGTATATATTGTATATAGTTACAAGATTACAAATTCTTTCATTGTTAAATGAGATTTTGGGCTATTATTAAGTGCTAGTTGTAGATTATGATAGATTGAAAACAAATTTTATATATTTTGGGCTATTATTAAGTGCTAGTTGTAGATTATGATAGATTGAAAACAAATTTTATATTTAAGTGGGGAACTTATGTTTACAAAATAATTCTTTTCAGGCCAATACATGGTGGTGATACTTTTAGTGAGCAATGTCTATTGCATTCGGGGGTCTTATAAAATAATGGTATAGTTGTATATTTGGATGACATCATTGTATATTCAAAGACATGCTCTAACAAACTTCAACATTGAAAACATCAACATTGAAAACATATTCTTGAAAGAAGAAAAAAATATTGAATTTTCTTGAATCCCAAGAAAATCATCTTCACTATTACTAAAGGTAAATTTCTCGGTCATATCATTTCAAAAGATGTCATATTAGTTGATGGTGATAGAACTAAAGCTATTAATTAGATCACATTGCCTCATAGTAAGAAAGTTATGCAATATTTCTTTGCAAAAATATATTTTGTAAGAAGATTTGTTCCAGACTTCGTTGAAATCATTAAACCCTTATAGAAAATGATAAAAAAACATGTAATTTTCAAATGAACCCAAACTCAAAAAGATGCTTTCAAAAAAATTAATGCCACCATTGTTGTTGCACCAATATTAAGAAACCATGATTTTATAAAATATTTCTTCCTCTACACATTTGTGTCTGATCACTCCTTAGCTATCGTGCTTACTCAAAGGGAACATGAAAGGAGTGCTTTTCCAATTTCATTTATGAACACATGTTTACATAGTGCTAAGTTGAACTACCTAGCAATTGAAAAGATAGGGTATGTTGTGGTTAAGGTTTTCAAATATTTCAAACCTTATAAATTCAAAATTTACATAAAGGTTATTGTTCCCCATTCAATGGTAAGATACTTACTCATATAGAAAGAACTAAGTAAGGGAAAAGAAAACTAGATGACCATTATTTAGGAATATGATTTAGATTTTAAACTTATCATCGTAATTCAAGGCCAAGGAATTTGTAAGCTATCAACTAAAGCATAATATCAAGTGGACACTATTGAAACAAGCTGGGAAAATGAAGTGTTCTTGATCCGTCGGGATTTTTCGAATGACTTATGGTTGAGTTTTATTTGCATGCATTAATTAACCATTGGGAAACTTAACGAAAGAACGAGGAAAATAATATGAATTATACAGTCATTAACATATTTGCAGATCTGAAAAGCAATGAAAGACAGCAAACCATAATGCACAAGTTTGATAACGGAGTTCGACACAACTTTGCCTACGTCTCCGGGCCTTTTCTCTATGAGGGAGGCTTCTTTATTTCTTTTCGAAAGCTTATTAGTACATATTTACAATGCCGAATGGCTTCTAGACTGATCTGGTCTTGTTCGCCATGATCTCTAGAATCTTGCACAACTTACGGCACCTGAAACAGATGTCCCGAGCTCTCAGAAATCGTCTGACAGCATCTCTACCTCAACAGCTTCCTTGCCTCAAACTGGCTTAGACCTGGCTTTGCCTCAGCATCTCTGCTCTCCAAAACCGTCCAAAGCTCCATAAGCTTACCAAATGGACTCAACATGGCCTTGGTTAAATAGTGGGAAAGTTGGTTGTCAATCTCCAACTTCCTCCCAAAAATTAGGCTCTAAAAAAGCCCAATAACTCCCAATAATGAGTTAATTACATTAAAATTAATGAAAAGTGGTTAAAATAACCCACTTTCAACCATATAATTGGTTATATTTGGTTTAAGCCCCAAAGTTCGGGCGTGCACACCTTTTCAAATGGTCACATGAGCCATGTGGCCACGCGCTAGCCCTTGGGCTACGCGCGGGCCACCCCAAATGCTAGCACCCGCTTGTATTCTTGTGCTTGGTCGTATGGTCTGTGGCATATGGCCGTGGTTTTAAGTTCTAACCGCCTAAACCATAACCGTAACCGCGCATAGTTATAATGGTTATGATCGTTCAAACTTCAAACCGCGCCAACAGTGGTCAATGCCCGCGCTCCTGGTCACGTTGCTTATCCATGTGATCTGGGGCTCCACCATGATTTAACCGTTTGAAATATTGGATCCGCGCCAATGGTTAACCTCCGCCGCGCTCGAGGTTCCAGGGTCACGGTCGTGTGGTGGATTGCGCCGAGGGCTGGGGCTTTGGGCCCCGGCCCTTTTCCCACCGGCCCAATTTCATAACCATTTCAAATACAAATTCTCCCGCATACAAAACAAGTCACAACGCATGGTGCAACGGTCACAGAGAACTTGTTAGAGCTTTGATGTGTGTAGAGGTCCGGGGTTCGAATCCCCCGGGCCCCAAATACTTTTTACATAGCCCTCATTGGCTAAACCTGGGGTGCCACGTGGCAGCCCGTGATTGGGCCACGTGGCACCTTAACCACCAATCAAACCTTGACACGTGTCGGATTCTAATTGGTCCACGTGTCTTGCCACTTGTCAAGGCGTACTTCCACGTCACTTTGCCGTGTCAGCTCTGCCATACACACTGTCAGCTTGCC
>SNQJ01S0025571.1:71849-101831 GCA_010110895.2 Picea sitchensis
TTCACAAAATGTTCAAATGTCCAAACTGATAGTAATACCCTTGTTAATGTGCTGTAATCGCCTTGTTAATGTGGTGTTGCAGGTGAAAGAACCAATTTACCAGAGCACAAAACGTCTCAAGTCTCAACCGTAAAGATTGCCAACTCAAAGAAATCCAGATCCACTGGGATGACCGAATGCAATATTCCAAACACTATCACGAGCACAGCCCAAATTCTATAATTTGTGCAACTTTCTTGATTTGTAGGAAATTTTAATTGAAACTGCTCGGAGTTCTTTATTTTCATAGGTACAGACTTCATTGGCCTATTGCAGACTCCTAGATGGAAGAGTCCAGGCCCAAATTCCCAAATTCATTAGGTTGTAGGATTACAACGACATTTTAATAAAGATTTAAGGTGCTGGTGTTTTGATCAAGCTCGTTCACCGCTCACTTCCAAAATAAAAAAATTGTTTAACCTTTGTGTATTTTGAATCTCTATATGTTATTATACTTTAGTCTAGTCGCAGTTTAGAAACCAACGCAGGCACAATCATCACACACCCATTATTATTGTGCTATTATACTTTAGCGTTTAGAAACCTAAGCAGGTCCAATCATCATAAACATCAAATAAGTTCCACTACGGTAATAACATGGTCATTATCTAAATTATTTTAGAGATAAATTACTAGGTGTTCTGAGTTTATTTTTTTTCAATTAAAGGAAGGTTTAGTAATTTAGCAATTTTGATTGGAAAAATTTATAAAACATATATATCCAACCTTCTCTTAATAAAAAAAAACACATATTTTTAACCATTAAACTCACTCATACTATATATCTTACTAAATTAAAATACTTTTGTTTAATATGTATTATTTACACTTATTTTACCATAACAACAATATTCTCAATATAGTTTTTCATATTCTGTTAGCCATATTTTAATGAGACATAGCAAATTTTTTTATTCGTCCCTGATGCCTCGTATTATAGTTTCGTTTTGTAGTCAACACGGTTTGATTACCTATTTTTTTTAATTCTCTAATTTTAAAGATGGTAAAATATTTTAAAATATATATTTTTAGTTTAAAATTAATTAGATTAAGTTTTTTTGTTTTATTAAAAATATATATTAAATTAAATGTTCAAATTAAATTTTACGATCAATTAAAATATAATTTATTTAAATGAAAACATTATATATGTATGATTTCTATTAATTGATTTTTAGTTTCTTATCCAATTAATTAGTTTTTAGTTTCTTTAAGAGAGGACCACAAGTCATCATAAACTACAGTCTTACACTAATTCTTGGATTTTGAATTTATCCAAATACAAATACAATTTAAACATTTTCATCCACTTGTTTCCAATGAATTTTGAACTATACAAATTGGCATTTTCATTAACCTAATTCCAACAAATACAGACCATTTGAATACCCTAAATATCAATTAATCTGCAATATTCCAATAAAAATTTCCCACAAAATTCCCAACTGGTGGCGATGCAACGAATTTTGAACGATACAAATTGGCATTTTCATCCACCCAATTCCAACGAATACTGACAATTTGAATACTCCTTATTAAACATACCCCTGACAATTTGAATTCCAACGAATTCAGTGCAACGCTGTGCAGGGTTCCGTGCGCCCGAGTCCAGGGATTTCTCCATCAGCTCCTGACAAAAGTTTTTCTCGTCATTGTCTCGACGCAGCTCCAATATGGTTTCTCTCTGAGCATTAGTGAAAATTGGGTGAGGTGGAGGCGAAGGGAAAGAGTTGGAGGCTACATCCGGATTGGGGAGATGAGAGGCGGTGGCAGAAGTGGTCAAAGGAGTAGAGGCAGGCTTGCGGTCTTCGGCTGCGTCAAGAGGAGGGGATAAGAGATTATCCATTCTCGAGTGACAGGGACAAGTGCAGCAACGACCTGGTTGACAATGGGCATAAGGGGGTTAGACCACCCTGAGCAGAGCGAGAGCCAGCTTGAATTGATCTGGCTCGCTCTCTGGGCATGGGTAAATACCAGGGAAAACAATGATGGAAGGTGTCGAGGGTGAGACAGATGCTCGTGACCGAGAGCAAGAGCTTGTAACAGAGTGAGGGAGCTCGCAGAGACTGAGGAACAACAAGAAGACGGAGAGCAGGTTAAGACTAGCGGAATAAGGTGCCTTCCCCGGGAATACGATGAGTTTACTCTTCAGAAGAGTCTGGAGAGCCATCAAGATCACACGTACATCGGATAGGGTGAAGGTTAGTTGTAGGTGCAAGTGCAGGTTGAAACGAGTCTTAAGTAAATGATTGTCGGGGTGTCATACGAGGTGAGCGGGGACGGTTTGCATGCATGAATACTCGTGTGACGTGGTTGTCTATTGGCACCCCATCCGGGGTTGGGTTTTCTTTCGGCGCCAATGCAGAGTATTCAACAAACAAGGGGTGATCCGGGGATTGGGAGGGTGAACAAAAAATATCACCATTCTGAAGAGTCACCCCGATATGGGCTAATTTATCTGCTACTTGATTGGCCTCCCGAATCGGCTAATTTATCTGCTACTTGATTGGCCTCCCGAAAAACATGAGAGGGGATTAGGGCAGTATTGGGAAGGAATAAGAATTGTAACAGTTCCAAATTACCGAGGAGCCGCCAACTAGGAGAGATTTTGGAGGGATTCGAGCCCGTGAGGAGCTTGGATAAGAGACCTAAAATAATTTGGGAATCACCCTCCAGGATGAGCTTTGCGTAACCCATTTTATTGGCGGTAATTAATCCTTGGATGATTGGTGTTATGGCCGAGGCTGCGAGCCAAGATTAAGAGAATGTTTCCTTGGTCATCCGTGAAGACCACTCCAAATCCAGCTAGGCCAGGGTTGCCTTTAGAAGCCCCATCAAAATTTAGTTTGAAAAATCATGTCATGGGTTTGTTCCAGGACTAGGTGGGGCTGGAAATGGTGGGTGGGCATGAGGGGGAAGGGGTGGGTAGGGAGTTGGGAAGGAGGTGCTAATTGGAGAGGATGATTGCTTTAATTGGGTCATAATTAAGATCTTCTGGGGTCCAGGTTTGAGAGCAGACTGTTTCTTTGATGCAAGAATGGATGTGCGACCAGACTTGAGCTTCATATTGTGACGCATCATTGAAAAATTTGTTATTTCGTTCTTTCCAGAGTTTCCAAACTATAAAGTCAGGGAGTAGTAACCAAATGCGATTGAGCAGTGGGTTTTTGGAGGCCTATCGTCTTGAGTGCTCAAGAGTGGTTTTTACGCTGACTGGATTTTGATCCATGGTGTGCATGATGGAAGCCAATTGATCCCATAAGTGCATGATGAATTTGCATTTATTAAGTAGATGCTAGATTGTTTCTTCCTAAGTGCATCATAAGGTACATTTGGATGGGTCTGTGTATCCTCGTTTCAAGAGATTCTCCCAAGCGAGAATTATGTCTTGGACCATCAACCATAGAAAAGTGCAAACTTTGGGCCAATGATTAATTTTCCATATCCTTGCCCAAATTTCCTCTTTCACTAGTGTGTGGTGATTGGATTTTATCATGTAGGTTTCTTTGATGGAGAAGACTTTTTGTGGTGTGTGGCCCCATATGAGAATGTCTTGATCATGATGAATGTTGATTTTCCTTGATTCCACTTTTGTATGCTAAGGTGCTAAGTTTCATGTCTGTGGTAAGTCTAGAGTTAGAGGATTAGAATTCAATTCTCTTGAGTGAGGATGATCTGAGTGAGTTTTCCATAAGTGATGGATAGAGAGGTGTGTTTTATGCCTCATGTGCTGGAAAATGTCTGCATGCTTTCTTTGAGATGGAGAGGTGGTAATTGTTTCCAAGAATCTATCCAGAAAAGAGCACTCTATCCATTATGTACCTCCCAGAAGGTATGTTCTTGAATTGGATGATGATTATCCCAAGCTTCATTCCAGATTGAGGATCCGAGATTCAGATTGGTGAGTCTGATCACATTAATTTCCTCTGTGTTGGGAGCATATTTATGCCACTAAGGTTTGGCCCATAGGTCAGATGGGTGAGTTAACCATCGCCACCAAATCTTGGCTCCCATGATGTTGTTTAGGATTCCTAGATCTTTCAGGTCAAGACCGCCAGAGGATTTGGTTTTGCAGAGGTCCTCCCATTTAACAAGTGCCCATTTCTGGCCTTCATTAGTGCCTTTCCAGAGGAACTTTATTTGAATGGAGCTAATGGAGTTTATAACTGATTTTGGAGAGGCTAAGGTGGAGAAGAGATATAAGGGAATGGCTTGTAGCATTGATTTCAAAAGATTAAGGCGCCCATCCAGGTTTAGAGCTCTGAAAGTCCAGGTTTTGAGGCGATTATCTAGAGAAGTTAGAGAGGCTCCCAAGGGATAATATGGGAGGGGTTATCAATGAGAGCCCCCCCCCAAGTATTTGGATGGAATGGAACTCTGGGTGAATCCCAAAAGGTTAGCTAAATGAACTTGGATGGCTTCTGGAGTGTTGAAAAAGAAGACCTGAGATTTTCCTAGATTGATAGAGATACTCGAAACTTCAGAGAAGTCATCCATAATTTTCCTGATTATGGAATCTTCTTTCGTAGTGGTTGAGCCCATTGTCATAGTGTCATCTACAAATTGGATATGAGAGATGGGATGATTCATACTAGATAGCTTTAGTCCTTGGAGACTACCATTGGCGATATGAGCTTGAATGTACTGACTAAGTCCCTCTGCCATGATGACAAAAAGGAAGGGAGAGAGGGGTCTCCCTCTCAAATGCCTCTTGAAGGTGAAAAAGTCTTGGAAGGGGCACCATTGATGAGAATGGAAAATAAGGCAGTGGAAGTGAGTTTTAGAATCCATTTAATCCAATCAGGGTGGAAGCCAAAAGCAATGATGATTTGTTGCATATACTTCCAACTGATAGTGTCAAAATCTTTATAGAAATCCATCTTGATTATCATGCTAGCGTTGCGGGAAGATTTAAGGGAATGTATTACTTCATGGGAAAGAATGACACTATCAAGAATTTTCCTACCTTCAATATAGCTAGACTGTTCTTTTGAGATAATAAAATGAATAATTTTTTTGAGGCACATAGCAATTACCTTTGTAATAATCTTGTAGATAACATTGTGCAGTGATCTAAAAATGAAGAAGACTTGAAAAACTTGAATAATTATTGCAAGTGAAATGTTATGTGTTTAAAGCAACATGATCAATTTGTAACACATAAATTAAGGATTACTTATGCAAATACACATAGACAACATCATAAACATTGAACATAAACACATGTGCACATCAATTGATAAAGGAGTTCACCCCTCTTATGGGCTACATCTCCTAGTCCAGCTTCCAATGGATCATTATTATTAATTGCTCAAAAAGTGCTCAAAAACATGTCTTACAATGCTCAGTGACAAGCTGAAACTGCTCAATGGCTGATCTCAAAACCCCTGTCTAAATCTTTCGGCACCTCAATGGTCGAAAAATGAAAGTTAGGCCCTCACGGAAGTCTCCTCTTCAAGCAACATCTGGTTCTAATTAGCACTCTCCCTTAGTGAACTTTGGCTCTACATCTTTTAAGTGTAAAATCAGCACCGAGGCTGTGGCATGAAGTGCAAACCGTAGAGACGGATTAAAGCCTCCGACCGTAACAGCCTCAAACGCGGGCATATGTATGTGACCTCGCGCGTTGGCAAAGGGTGGTTAAACCGTCATAACCGTGCAACTTCCGTTTTGGGGTCAGCGTAATGTATTTAACACATGGGTCTTGGTTTCAAACCTCGCGACAATCATTTAACACACGGTTATACAATATATACAATGCAATGTATTGCAAACACATTTACAATACAATCTAATGCAATGCGTGCGCCAAACGGTCGAGCCAATAGATATATGTTTGGGTCATATGTAATACAATGCGTCCACGGGTCGGGGCTATGCCTCGGCCCGACCCCCCTTTCCTTCAAAACATAAATCAACCTTAAATAAATGTTTTATGACATGAGTAAAAAAGGAGAAAATGGCGGTACTTTGGTTAGCGGAGAGTTATGAAGTCGTTAGTGTTGGGGGAGGTTCGGGGGTCAGACCCCACGGATCAATACAATTTTATATAACCAAATGAACAAATGAAAGGGGACACGTGGCCATGGATTGGGCCAGTGTCCTCATAATACCTCCTGTCGGGACATGTCTACCATCAATCGCCAGCAACCAACCAATAAATAAATCTGCGTCATCACCGTCTTTGACTGTCTGGTCCTACTTACCGTCTGCATTACGGACTGTCACCGGGCAGTGATCAACATCCAAATTTCCCTGTTTGAAGCATGATCGCGATATCTCCTTCCTCTGAGACTCCATTTGAAAGTAAATATACCGTCGGAATCCTTCATACAGACTCCATTTGAGAAAGTAAATATACCGTCGGAATCAGGAAGACGAGACGGACGCAATGGCACTGTTTTCGTCACATTCCGAGCACTTTGAAAATTGAGCAAAATTTGATCCCCTAATCATGCAGAGCAGTGGGTCTGAACTGCTTGGGATGAAAAAACTATTCTTCTTTGGGTATGAGTGTTAGAAAGGTTGCATTGAGAGTTTGAAGGACATCTTTGGAGCGTCTGGAGTCTTCAACAATTTTCCATACCTCTTGTATTCTCATTGGCCAGGAGTGGTGGAAGAAATCTATAGTAAAACCATCTGGCCCAAGAGATTTTCCAAATGAAATTTCCTTCATTTCTTGATCAACCTACTCAATTGAAATGGGGCAAAAAAGAGTTTTGTTTGGTTCTTCAGTGATCCAGGCAGGCACATGTTGGATTATTTGTGCGATGGCTGGAGATCTGTCCAAGTTAGGCTCCGTGAGAGGATTCTTATAGTGATTAATGAGTTCATGTTGAATTTCCTTGTGTGTGAGAAGGGATTGACCTTGATAATTTTCAAGCCTAGTGATTCAGTTGATATGGCGTCTTTGAAGCGTAGATTGGTGGAATAATTTAGAGTTCCTCTCTCCCTCGCGCAACCATTGAATCCACAATTTTTGTCGCCATAACACCTCCTCATGTGCATATTGTTCATCTAATTTTTTTCACATAGATCTTTCCTCTTCTTGTATTTGCTTTAAGGTTCCTTTTGTTATGATTTCCTGCATGTGTAGCTCCATAGTTTTTTGGGCCTGGAAAATGTTTCCAAAGATCATTTTGTTCCAAATCTTGAGATGTTACTTTAAATTTTTCATTTTTTATTGGAATCGATACATGAGAGATACATGGGAAATCTCTGTGTGTTTTCCACCAAGTGGGGGAATTTTCTTGAAAGTCTTGGTTGGATAGCCATAATTTCTCAAAGAAGAATGGCTTAAGTTGAGGAGATCCGACAATGTCCATTCAAAGTTGAATGGGCCAATGGTCAGAGCCTGAAACTAGGAGGATGCTTGTTTTTAGTAGGAGTCCTTCTGTCATCAAGGGCTCTGAGATTAAAAAATGGTCGAGATTGCAGGAGATATGGTGCGATCCCGAGCGTCTATTGGACTAGGTGAACATTCCTTCTCTAAATTCCATATCAATGAGGTGAAGGGTGTAGATGGTATCATACAAAGCCTCACTATCATTGTCCAGTCTTCTTATGTCACCCCTTTTTTCTTCGAAGATTTGATGTGATTGGAATCGCCTCCTAGGATCCAGTTTCTATTGTTGGCCATAACCCCTAAGAATTGAAGAAATTTCTTGAAGCTTTCTTTATCTTGGAGATGTTGCGGTCCATACACATTGGTGAGTAGCCCATATTTGTTTGAGCCCGTGGTGCGATAAGACGCCAAAATTGACTATTTTGTAGAGAAGAAGTCTTATAGAGTTACCATAGTTGGGTTCCACAAAATAACCAATCCTCCTGTAGATCCATTAGAGTCATTACAGATGAAGTTACATTTCTTCCAACTTTTAGAAAGTAGATTTTCTGCCATTGTTCTTGTGCACTTGGTTTCTTGAAGGAACAAGATATCGGGTTGTTCTGTCATAATTGTTGTTTCAAATGATTCTTTGTTTAGTCCTTTTGTTTAGGCCTCTTATATCCCATGAGATAATCTACATGAGGAAGGGGGAGTTTGGTCGGGGGAAAAACTATAAGTTAGCCTATGAATTTATCCCGAGTTTACCATATAGTTGTCAATTTCCTGGATCATTTTTTGAGTGGATTTTCTTCCTCTTTTACCTACTTCTTTTGGTTGCTTGTGAAGGTCTCTTTGTTCCTATCGGGTAATTCCTAGATCAATATTGGATCTTGATGTTTCTCTAGCTGTTGAGTTGAGGTAAACTTTGTGAAATTTTCTGAGTTGTTCTGGGGGGACATATTGGAGTTCCTTTTTTCGATATGCTTCTTCTAATCTGACGAGGTCAATTTATGCTAACTCTTGCTCATCCCATTCAACCTCCATTTCTGCGCCTTCTCCCAGGGAAGGGTTATCGATGGAAGGAAGGGGAGTGAGTTGTTCTAGGATGGGTTCTGAGAAACATTTGTCTTTTGATTTGGTTTTGACCTTGGTTGAATTAGGAGAAGAATGACCAGTGGGAATTTCCTTCAAGATAGAGTTGAGTATTTTGAAAGAGTTGCTAGTGGAGGGTTCTGAGGGGTTTGAAGGTTGGGGTTTTCTATGTGCTGGCCGCCTGTGAACTTGCACCTGCGTGAAGCCATCCTTGGGTTTTTCCTATGGTGGGGGGCTGGGGTGACTGTGGGCATTCAAAGGGAAGTCTCTGAAGAGATGACCATTCTCGTGGCATTTACGACATCGGAAGAGGATGTGCTCATAGTTAATGGTTTTCTCCCACTCTTCATCTTGATATTTGAGCCTGATAGAACCAGGCAATGGCTTTGAGACATCCATTTAAACACAAATTCACACATAGGAGGTATACCTACTCTGTTTTGTGGCTTCTGTTGCTTTGACAAAAATACCCAGTGTATTCCCTATTCCTTCCAATATTTCAACTAACCAGAATTCTTGTGGGAATCAATAAATCCTGATCCATACTAGTGCGCAGGTGAAATCCTTTTTTTTCAGGGTTAAATTTTTCTGTCCAAAATCTGAGATAGAGGCCCGCTAAGTTGTAAAAGTATGACCCATTTTCAAACACTCAATTCTTGTCTTCCAGGTTGTGGAATATGGCTGTGAAAAATCCTTTGGAACCTAGTTGCAGTTCAAAGTGTCCTTTGGGATTCCACCATTGATTAAGGTCCCACTTAGATGGACAAAGACCCAAAAATTTACCATTGAGGGCATGATATTTCATGTATTGGGTTTGCATGCCAACTTGTGCTGAACTGATCACATACTTGGGTGTTGTGGAAGCTTCGAGAATGCATTTCCCTAGGATCCATGACTGAGCCACTTTTGGATGAGAAGGATCAGCTTCCATCTCCAGTCCTTTGTTCTTGTTGAACTCTTCTTGGTATAGTTGGTCTCTGTAGTCTGACGGTGGGTCGAACGATGATCATGCATTGGCAGATATGTTCACTTCTTCTACTGCAACCTTTCGGTATGAGGGGGCTTCCGCCCCCTCTACTGAGGCCATTAGAGTCGAACCAAACAAGTGGGCGAGAGGATTTTTGGTAGGATCAAGGGAGGTCTATAAAAATGGAACCCTAGTGATGTATCGAAAACCCTAACATTCGATCTCTTTCATCTTTTCATTCATGTTAAGTCAGTTTCAATTCTCACTTAGCATTACATCACTTACTATAACCCTTTTTTTAAAGTGGAAAAAGTCATTTTTTAGGGTTTTTGTTTTTTTAAATAGTGAGATAAAAAAATATAATTTTTTAAATTTATTATTTTATAATAATTTAATTACCTTTTAATTACAAATTTCAATCTTATGGAAAAAAATTAAAGATGTTGGAATATTCTTAGTGGCACTCTCATAATGAGATTTAATGTTCATAACTTCCTCACATTTATAAATGTATTTGTTAACCTTGTTAACTTGTTTACTTTTTCACATTTACTTTTTAGGATTAAGAAATTACTAAACCAAGTTTTCAATTGCCATCAAGTATATTTATACAAATACAACCAAAATTACTTAACTTTTAACATTTACATGTTAATTAACTTTTTACATTTTAAAATAACTTGGCACTTATGGTTAGTGGACAAAAATAATTCTAACTTTTTACTATTACCTTTTCTATTTTTTTCATATATGGGTCTTCTTAGGTTTGGCGACCTTCTTTTGAAATGGGTGTTGACAATGGGAGTTACACTATTGATGGAATTACTCCGCAAAGAAGAAGTTTTACCTAAGCCCTTTAATGAAAGTCATTGTCTCGTGCCTTTATATAATGACCTAAAAAATGACACGATTCTTCTACGACAAAATAAAAATGTGGGTATAAACATTTATATTTTAAAACTATACTTCATTTAATATTGAAGTTGGAAATCATACAATCACGAGGTAAGATTATGGTTTTTACCTAACACCTTTAATGATAGTCCTTTTCCCATACCTTTTATATAATCCACCTCATGAGCACATGGGGTGTCAACATTTACACTCATGCCTAAACTTCATCTAATATTTAAATAGAAGATAGACGATTCACAACTCCAAAATCATGGTTTTATGGCCTAACCTTGTTAATGGAAGTCTGCTTGTTAATGGAAATCTATAATGGTGCAGTGTTGACATAAAACCCTTAGAACATAATGAAATGTGAATATCAAATTTCATGTATTTTTACCCATAATTTATATTATGGTTCACAAATAGATTTCATGTTGTTAGCTTACCAGCTTTCAAAGAATTTTTGATGTTATGATCAGTGGAATTTAGGCATAAATTTGGGTGTAACCAATCCTAAATATCCTGCCCAATTAAAATTAATTCACATGGTAAGTTAGATAACATGTCTAACCCTAAATTAAGCAACCTATTAGGTATACCAAAACAAACAATTAGGGGTATGACTTGCTATATTGCTTGAACATTTTTAGACATTAAAATTAAAATGGTAAAAATTAGTATAATTATATTAAATTTGTTTGGTTCAAGAAGAACAATGATGTTAACATTGCAATCAAACTTAAAAAAACATAAATGAGTCCCAATTGGAGCGATTGAGTCATTAATATTTACCATTAATCTACGATAATCAGTTATAATTGTAAAAATTAATTGAACTTGGCCATCAGATGGAAGATATTAATTATACAACTCTGTACATAATCATTTCAACCCTATGGATATCATTGATGGAAATAAAGTAATATTAATGAACAATAATATGAAGTTTTGTCTTCCACCAATTTCGTTTTGTGAGTTTGTCCAACAATATAATGTGTTGTATTCCATCAAAATGAAGATAATGAATACGAGATTTTATGAATCCGAATTACCCTCTTCATGTTAAGCTAGTGTTGTTAACTGCGATTGCTTCCAATCTTCGGAAAAGATACAACTCTGCACAAAACATTTCTCTATGTATGGGACTTTGATGATTTGGGACTGTGACGATTCAGTAAAATTGCATGAGAATTGACGAAGACGGATTGAGATTTGTATGTGTCTGATATATTTTCTCTCAATTATCATTTATTATTCACCAACTTATCATTTATGATAAATTATAATTGGGAGAAAACATGTTTTAGCAATAAATGATTCACCTAATTCTTTATTTGCAACAGATATTACGGTTTTGCATTCACATTAAGGTGTGTTAAAGTGATGAAAGGTTGTTGTAGCTTGAGGACCTCAAGATGTGCTAGATAGATTTCAATATATCTTAAAACAATAATTGAATACTTTAAGTCTCTTCTCTTAATCATAGACTAGATATGCTTTCTCTTGTCATCCACCAAAAGGATATTGGTAGGAAAAAGAATGCAATGTATGGGTAGGAAAAAGAATTAGCACTCATCACATCACATTCTTTTGCCTACCCATGCAAATAGTTCTATTAGTGTAAACATTTCTCATATGAATATAGCTCGAAAGATCCATATTCTCATATTATCTCTCACATAAAAACCACTTCCCATCATTAAATAACCTGTCCATACACCACCATTAAAATAACACATGAATTTGATTCATCATACCACTAGTAAAAAAACACATGAATTTGATTCATCATACCACCAGTAAAACAACACGTGAATTTGACTCATCATACCACTAGTAAAACAACACATGAATTAGATTCATCATTCACTATAACAGGTCAATTATATTAGCCCAATTATAAGTATACAAATAGTTCTATTCTTGTAGACATAGTCATATGAATATTTAAATTTAATTGAATTGCAAGTCGTGATATATAAAAAGTTGGACAATTGTGATATATGAAAACTTCACAGTTTCAGATATTGGAATAGATTCTAACTCCACTCTTTAATTCGAAAGATCCATATTCTCATCTTACCACTCACGTAAAAGCCATTTCCCGTCATTAAATAAATTTTCCATACACCACCAGTAAAAAACACATGAATTAGATTCATCATACCACCAGTAAAACAACACATGAATTAGATTCATCATACCACGAGTAAAACAACACATGAATTAGATTCATGATTCACTATGGCATTAAATGGAAGCGGTTCAAGAAGAAATAGGTATAAATAAAGGGAACAAAAATGGCAGACCAGAGAATGTGTTAACACTAATAATATACTGCAATTTAGAATTATATATCATAATATATTATTATCTACTCCAATTTAAATTTATATATCATAATATATTATTATCTACTCCAATTTAAATTTATATATCATAATATATTATTATGTACTCTAGTTTAAAATTATATATATGGTAATCTATTATGATTCAAAATTTGTATTAATTTACATGTGAATTATCAAAATTATTGTTTAAATACATTTTACCAATGCGTGGAAATTAGGGTTTATGTACATATTATTAAAGGTTAGGGTATTGTTATCCCCATTTTGTGGGATAACTAAGGAGATGATGTCTTAAGGCCCCGAGGTTGCAGATATGGAGTGTTGAGAGACCACATGACTAGTAGTCTCTACTTACACATATGGAAGCCCACTCTATCACTAGATTTTGGATCCATTGTTAGTGCATCCACCACACCAACTAGCTTCTAGAAGGCACATGGGTCTTGCTCCATGCGGTCCAAGTCATTTATTGTGGAAAGTAATCACCCTAATATTTGAGGCATTTAAGCATGTTGTATTGAAGCTGATTTTGATTATAGAACACCTGTTTGGACATTATTCTTTTGACCCTGTTTCACCTTGGTGAGTGTCATCGATTTCCTAGTAAGTGGCCAAATTTTGGGGAAGGGATGCAACCGGGGGTCCCTTGAGGGGTCATCGTACCATTCCTGACCATACTTATCACTTTCTGCTAATTAAATTCTCATCACATTGCCCTCTTCTAGGCCCTTTGACTTTAGTGACCCAAGAAGGGCATGTACCTCATTTCATGGGAAGAAGGGGTTGAAGGCCCAAGGGGATGCTGGCTGACAAAAGATAAAAGCATAAAATATAAACCTTCTAGATGCTCACCTAGACAGGTCTTGACAACGATGAACTATTTCTCTCAATTGAAGGCCTACAAAAGATCAAACACATAATAAATATCTCGCTTGAATGAAAGGCTAACACTAGTGCATTATAATGCTTTGATGGTTACCCCTATGGCACTTTGTGGACCTCTTCTTTCAAGTGACATTGTGTTATTTCCCCCCAAGATAATTGATTCACTATTGGGAGTGGACATGTGTTTGGATCACTAACTAATTAATAAATGGAAATAAATGGGCTTAGAAAAAGGTTGCATTGAAGAAGAAGGTGCAACACACCCCCTACAAAGGCACCCATAACTGAGATAATACGAGCCCTTATATGTCATGAAAAATCATTGACCTATGAAGTCTAAACCCCTATCCACCTCAATATCCACTACATGAATTTGAAGGGGAATCCTTGGGTGCATCCCCTACTTGAGGGTTTTGGTGTACCCAATAGGACTTTTATGACACCCCTCCCATACCTAAACTTGGTCAATTGTATAGGGCCTTTGAGCACTTGTTTAATTTGATGAGGTAATTTTGATGAACATGTTTAGGTGCCTTGTTTATTAGATGTGGTTTTCACTTGCCATGATATTTTGAATTGAGATCCTTGGAGGGCATATCCTTTTGTTTTGCAGGACCTTGTTTGGTGGACAGTTTTGGAGGAACAAGCCTAGCTTGGGATTCCATGGGGCTTGAATTCCACAGGTTGGATGCCAAGGGACCGTATGCCGGATTATGTTGAATTTCCTTTGGAGGCATAGAAGACACCTTGGAGGACATTGCCTATCCCTCACATGCCAAACGACTTGCATAGGAGGGGAAAACAATCACTTTTTGGGGCTTGACGTCACCTAGGGCTAGGGTTGGTGGTGATGGAGTTGTTGCTCATTGAAAATTGGCATGATTTGACCAGAGGAGACATGGATTGACCTTGGAACATGAATAGGAGACTCTAGGATCCTCAACGACCTCCACCTTCTTCTCCAATGACTTGGAAAAGTGTCAAAACATCTCCCTAAAGGGGTGACATCATCTTGTTTTAGGGTTTCTAATGTGCAAAAGTGTAAATTAAATATTATTATTTATGTAAAGGGGTAAGATAAGGGTTGTTGACCCCTTATCTTATGTTTTACCCTAATTAAGTGGACAAACTATGTTTTAAACATTTTGTATAAACACAGATCATGCAAATCTCATTTCATAACATAAGTCTCCCATTGTGAGAAATACTTGGCTGAAATTTTTGCTACCCTTGGGAATTTTCTCTCCCTTTTGCATTTTGTCATGGTTTAATTTTCTATTGGTGGAAGGAAGTGTTGTGCTCCCTCTTGCGGAGTGTTTCTCTTGCATATTGGTGGATAATTCTTGGTAAAGTGAAAGTTTATCTTCTTGATTCTTGTTGTATTTGAAGGGTTTTATCTTGTTATTGTATCTTTTCTTAGTTGCAAGGTTAACTAGTTGAATTTCTAGGGGAGTATAAGTGCATACAACCCCACTAAGCTCATCAAAATTTGTCTTGAAAATAAATTTGTTGCTTAAGGTAGTGTTAGGAGAAGTAAAAGGGCTTACCCCCCCTATCACTTCCTAGTTGTCTTTACTTGCCTTGGGGAGTAAGAGGGTTTACACCCCCAAGGAAGTAGTATAATTAACTTTTTCTTTGACTCCATAACCCTATAGTTAAGGAACTAATCATTTACAATTTGCATTGGAGAAATAAAATTGTTGCATTGGGATACATGAAAACACGAGATAATCAAACTATTTAAATTGCAATATCTTCTTGATGTTCTAGGCTTGTCATAGCCACTAGGGCGTCTTAATTGGATAAGTATTTATTTTTGTTGTTATAAAATTTTATCTAAAGCCATTGGGGATGCAGAAACCCTAACACATTTTCATTTATAACTTGATTTTCAACTGCCAGAATTTGCTTAAAGTTTGCCAAGATAATCTACTAGGTCTAGCAAAACGTTTGGGTGGACCCTTTGTAAGTTTTGGTGGTTGGATTTACTGCTGTAACAACTTGTTTGCTACAACTATAAGGCTGAAAAATATCTATGCAAACACTTTTTATTACAACCTTGTTTCATTGCTAAAGTGTTATGCTTTCATTCTTGAGTATTACTAATGTTTATCTAGCTTATCTCTTGCATCATCTGTTGGACTTTTAGAAATTGTTTAGAAGCTTTAAAACTTATTTTCTTGCTGATATACATTGTTTTTTATTGCTGCAATTAGGGACAACAAGCCTAACTTGCTTGCCCACCTAACGTTATACATATATACTCGGCTTGTTCTTGTGTCTTGTGTAGGTATATCACTCTTCACAGGTGTTCTTATATCTTGGAAACCATTCGCTATCACCAAGACTCTTTCCCAAGAATTTATGCATCTTCTATCTTGACCATTAGGGGGACCTTCTTTCATCTCTTCACTTTTTGTCTATAGTGTCCCCATTTTGGGACATTATTACATTACATAGTGTTATTCCTAACAAAGTAGCCAGATAGGGGTGNTTTCCCAAGAATTTATGCATCTTCTATCTTGACCATTAGGGGGACCTTCTTTCATCTCTTCACTTTTTGTCTATAGTGTCCCCATTTTGGGACATTATTACATTACATAGTGTTATTCCTAACAAAGTAGCCAGATAGGGGTGACAATGAGTTCATGCGATATTGAGGGGTTTTATTGGTCCCGACTTGCATCGTTCATCATATTTCATCATCAAGATCCATTCCGCACAACTTAGCTTTGGTTATGTTGCATTCCAACGATTTCCGTAATTTTGAGTTGTTATGGGTCATATTTTAATTAAATTCACTAAGAATGTCATAATGGGAATATTACTTGGAGAAACCTCTTAGTGTAATAACTTATAGGAATCAGGAGGAAGTGCACTATAGGATAAGATAATGAGAAGTGACTTTCAGTGGCTAGAGAAGCCATAAGGATGGATAAATAAATTTTTAGAGTTAAAATGGTTAATTAATTAATTAAGTGATTTAATCAAGGAATAATAAAATAAAGAAAAAGTCACTTGGAGAGAAAAGGTGAACAAGGGGGGTATAAAGGAGAGATAGGGGCCTCTATTCTCTCATCATGTTGATTGATTATTTTGTATTTGGCCTCTTGGCTTGGAGAGCTCTTAGAGCTTGGGGTTTTGAGGGTTTTGGTGACAAACCCTAGGATTTGTTTCGCTGTTGCAACGATACACCCTAGCTAGTCACTTTGTGGGAAGAGATCACTTTGATTTCTTCATCGTTCTTCATTTTTGGCAGATTTACATTCGGTAGTTGAGTTTTCTTCATGGGTGACTACGTTTTCATAGGTAGCAGTTGAGTTTGGGGTTTACAGATGGAGACTTGCTTGAATAAGGTTGATAAATCCTTGTGGGGGTTGAATATCATTATTCTGGGAAAATTCCTTGACTGTTGGGTGCATATCTGGGCATGAGACAAGTGTATTCCTATGTGCACTGATATTATTGTTGTTTGGGGGATGCATTTCTTCAGTTTGGGCATATGTCTGTGTGGATGGGCACATATATGGTAGTGGAACTGAGTTGTTTATCTGTGATCTGGGTTATTGTTGTGTGGGGAAAATATATTTGTTAGTGGGTCGACATATTCTCCATGTGGACAGAGTTTTGAGTAAAAGAAAAGCACTTCACTGGTGGTTGTTATCACCTTCTAGTTTTGGGTGAGTTGACTGCTGGGATCAAATCTATAAAGGAGTAGATGAGTTCTTATGTGTTGAACGAGTTCTCTGTGGGAAATACTGTGTAGTATCTTTCTATGGTCAATTTGGCTGTAAGGAGGTATGTTGTTTGTTGAGGAAAATATATGAGTTATCTTACTCAAGCATTTTTGAATCCTGTTTGGCTAAGACAAGATAGTCGAGAACTTTCTGCAATCCATTGTCTTCAACAAATCAACCATAAAAAAAAAAATCAAAATCCATATTTTCCACTTTTAGAGGAAATTCTTCTTCTGTCACTGTTGTCCCCTTTCGACTTCCCAGAATTAGCCTTAGATTGATTCGAACCTTGAGCCTTAATCTCACTAATAACATGGGAACAATCGTCCCTCAAGTGCATATGGGAGGACACTGATTTTTTTGAGTCATTTGAAGGAGATGAGGGGGAAGCAACAACTTTACCTTTGTCTTGCACATGGGGAGCCTAAGTTTTAAGTCGTTTTCTAGCATGAGAGGACTGAACAAGTGAATGTATAGGGGAAATTTGAGCATTTGTATTTACAGCTGGAGGAGGAGGAGGAAATGACAAGTTGAGCCAACCACGATGGTGGGAGACTGTTGGATGGACAATCTCGTGCCATCCATCATTTTCAGGAACTTCTGGTTGCATATATACATGGGGAGGCACATGAATACCAGGGATATTTTGAGGCTGGAAGGGAGGCCTCTCTGGTCTAGGCTGAACTGTCCCTTGCCCAATCCAATTAAAGAACCTAGCTTGAAAAATATGGTTCAACTCTTGAGGATCGACATCAAAATGAATTGAGAATATGGGCCTTCTAGGCCCTATGTTCCAGTTACCTCTTCCCATGTTGTTTCTTCCATGACTACCTCTACTGAAGAAACTCATCCGATATGCAACAATTCATTAGAAACTAGCCCTTAATAGACTAGACCATACATGAAATTCTCTTTATATGAAACAAAGTTTGGCTCAGAAATTGACATAAGACCCATGCAATTCAATCCATAATAAATTATTTAATAATTTCCAAGTGAGCAGGGAGTGAAATAGGGTTCATGGGATATCTAGAGGGATTGTAATGAGACAAAAAGTTGTAGCATGAAAAGGATTAAGAACACAAGTACTTCTCAACAATTCATTAAATAACTAACTGTAAAATCAATACCAAAATATATCAGCTGCCACCTATTTCTGTGTCATATCTTTATCACTGTCATACAGAGTTTTAAATCTATTTTATAGAACAGGGCATGTAAAAATGAAATTGGGATCGTGAGGGGGGTATAATGAGTGAAAAAGTGATAGTATGAGAGGGAATAATACATATATTGTTCATAAAAAATAAATTAAATCAAACAATAACCATAAATATGTTCAAACCCTCAATCCAATAAGAATCCACTTTAAAACCAAAATCATTTAACTGTCCTTTATTTACAGACATAATGCTTGCTGACTTCAAAATAAAAGACAATTCAATTGCCCAGAATAATTCAATCTTTGCATCTTATACAATAACTATGCAACATCATATTAATATCATTGCCAATTTCACCATAACATCATAACCATTCGAGCCACAGTCTTCCATGCTCCAATGCTAACCCTTTTTCTTTTAAAAACAAAATATAATATGCACAATGATTCCAAACATCCATATCCAATATTTATTTCTTGAAATCAAATAATAATAGACCTAGTATTAACTGGCAACAATCGTCTTTCCAACACTGATTGACACAATCCACTGTCATAAAAACTCATAATCGGGCCTCGATTCAATCACACACATGTGTCCCTTTCATTATTGACAGGATTAAAAAGAGACTAAGATCATGTTTAGGGTTTGGCACAACAATGGAGGTAAGAGAAGATAATTTGACCAAATGAAAAAGATTTTGAGGGATGTTGAGAACTCGTGCCCCTTAAAACTTAATTGTAGAGAGGTAACTCGAGATGGCTCAATCAAGAACGAGTCTTCGAAAACACAAAGAGCCTGTGGCCCTTTCTTTTAAAAACAAGTTATCACAGAGAAACAACCACATGTAATCAAGAATAGTATTGGAAGAAGAGAGAGTCTGTGCTCTTTTAAAATTCATCACTGACACATAACTTCTAACTCAAAATATTGATAGTGAGGGTAACCAAACAAGATTCAGCCAACTCCAATGGATAACGAGAGAGGAAAATTATTATAAACGCTGTGGAAAGAATGCTCGAGCACAACCCGTGGCTACCCAACACATATACATGTTTCCATTCAAAGTTCTTGGCAATACAAAGATTCGACTGTGCAACACTTTTGGAAATAGTGACAGTGAAGTAAATTCCATAAAAAACGATAGCTCGGGTCTTGGCCAAACAAAGAAAGAATAGTGCAACTCTCAACAGTCTGCATTGCAACCCAGAAGGACGAAACATAACAACCACCGAGAGGAAAGGAGTGACAACAACTAATACCCAGCCGATGGTAAAAACTGACACAATATAAAATCAAAACGTGTTACACCATTGCCATAATTTTCCACAGAGAACTAGAGTAAAACCCCAAGCTGAATGACATGTTTTACACCAAAAAAAACCAATGCACAAGCTATCCACACAATAAAATCCATTATTTTCCTTTAAAACACCAACAATCCATATTATTCATAGAGAAATCATATGCACATCACTAATACACAGTCAAAACTTAAGAAAAACACAGACCTCATGCAATCCTGAGCCAAAAAATCGATTCATAATATAGAGGGACCATCATGGATGGAAAGTAAAGGAGCCATACATGGAAAAATCGCTTTGAGGGAAGAGTTGGACTGTGTTTTTCCTTTCAAAACCAGAAATCGCAGAGCTTCCACAACCACCAGAGCCGAAAAAACCAAATGAAACTATGGCTAGGGTGATGAGGTCAAGGTTTGTTTGAGTGACATGCAGTAAATTCCCGTCGCTTCCTCCCCAATCCCTATTCAATTCAACGTACAAACCAACCCATACACCATAACATCAACCATTAATTCAAACACATATCTATTGCTATATTCAATTCTATATCCATTGCATAGTGCGCCACCCCGAATCATATCAAAACTTTAACAACAACCATATGTATAACGTTACCATATATGTTTCACATATAATCCTTTAACCAAAGTGCATAGTCTAGAAACTAGGTCCATCAACCTTTCATTTGTCACCATTGCAATAACCTTAGGACTTATTCATAGATTTTTATCCTTTTTGTTTTTTGTTCAAGCTTTCATATCATATTTTTATCCTTTTTCATGAAATCATGTATAATATCATTAATCAATATTTAATGCATAACATAACACATGTAAAACAAAATAATCCTTATATCCATAGCACTGCCATGTATTGCGAACGACCATCAACACCATCTAGCAATAACACATCATCCAACCATGTGGACATAACGAATGAAACCATGACTTGAACCATCAATTGCAAAATACTGTGAGGCATAATTATAACAACAACAAACATGTAAGCGTAACACATCCATCATAGCACCATTAGTCTACCAGGAGGTCCCACCTACTATTTAATTATTATTATTATAAATAAATAATAGAGCTTGGAAATCATTTGCGAGCATTATTCATTGTTGCGATTCTAAGCATCAACAAACTGGTGACTCCATAGGGAAATATGTTTCCAATAGATTAAGAACTCATAATATCTAGTTTCGTAGACCAGGTGAACATTAGATCAAGGAAATAAACATCAGAATGATTATGAAACAGGGGGAAGTGAGCGGTTTAAGGGAAAAAATGATTTGGGATTTTGGGAATAACTCATGGAAAGTATTAAGTATGAAGGGGGTTTTATCCCTGTATGCATAATCATTTGATTAATCATAGTGAAAGAATTCTTGACTTCAAGGAGAAATTTTTTCTGGTGTGCTCTTTGAATCTTGGAGTGAATGGAAGAAAAGGAAACCAGAATAGGGAATAAAACCAACTATCTTATCTAACAACAATTGAAGCAGATAACAATTTCAATGATGTCTTCAAGGGAGAACATCATGACAGTTGTTTAACTTGATTGTTATTGATTAACAATACTTGAAGAATATCATCGATGTGGAAAAACTGATACAACAATTTTATTTCTGACAAGAAAAGAAGTCATATGAAGAAATAAGCAGCATAAATGAAACAATAGAAAGAAATAACAACAAAGGAAAATCAAAGCAATAAAACAAAACTATAACACAAAAAACATTCCATACAACATTTAAACTTTCAAGTTGGTTCCACATATTGTTTTAAGTGGGAACCATTGGTGCTATAAGAAAACAATTGCTCTTCTAAGTCCTTTAGGATATAGTAATTTGCGCCCAGGAAAGAAGAGATATTAAAAGGACCCAACCATAAATTTTGGAACTTTGAATGCCTTCCTCTATCAGCATGAGCTGAATCCCACAACAATACCTTCTCATTAACCTTAAATTTGACATCTTTGTCACTTTTATTAAAATATCTTTTAACAGTTTGTTGTCTTCTCTTTATGTTATCCAAGGCAAACGTCCTTTGTTCCTCTAAATCCAAGAGTGCATTCATTCTTTGAGAGATATTGGAAGAATTTAATTCTTCAACCTATAACATTAGCCTTAGAGAATAAATTTCCAGCTCTGTAGGCAGAATGGATTCTTGACCATAAACAAGATGGAAAGGAGTGCAACCAATTCTCACCTTGGTGGTAGTGTGATCTTCCCAAAGGGCGTAAGTGAGGAGAGTGTGCCATTGACGAGGATTATCTTCAATGAGCCTCTTGATAGTTCTAACCAAATTCTTGTTAGTAGACTCGTCTTTCCCATTCCCTTGGGGATAATAAGCTGATGAGGTAAAATGTTTAACCCCCAGTTTAGCTAGAAACTGAGTCATCTTAGCAAAAATAAAAGCGGAACCATTGTCTGTAATAATTTCCAAAGGAACACCAAATCTGGAAAAAATATTAGTATCAAGGAAATAAATCACCTTCTCATCCTACGAATACTTAAGTGGGAAAACTTCAATCCATTTCGTAAAATAGTATGTGGTTGTTAAGATAAAAACTTGCCTTGCTGAAGATGGAGGATTAATAAGACCAATAAAGTCTGGAACGCATTTTGAAAAAGGAAAGTCATGGAGGAAAGGTTGTAAAGGAATGGCAGAAAGACATTTTTTCCCAACAAACTTTTGGCACCTGTCACAAGATCTTGAAAAATTATAAGAATCACAAAAAATTGAAGGACAATAGTACCCTTTCTTGATAATTTGAAAAGCAATAGATTTAGCAGAAAAGTGACCTCCTACATGAATAAAAAAATATGAATATCCATGAGTCTCTTGTAACAATTTTTGTGCTTCCTCATTATTCACACAACGAAGTAACATACCATCGACATATATCCTAAACAAGAAGTCTCCTAAAATGACATATCTGGAAGATTCAAGACTAAGCCTTCTCCTTTGATGGGTATTTAAGTTATCTGGACATCTTTGATTTTGCAAGTAATACACCAAATCCTTGTACCAGGGATGTTCAACTACATGAAGTATTTGACTATCAATATAAAATAGTGCTGACAGAGAGCTATCTTGTTCATCAATTTCTTCACTTGCTTCTGCATTTTGAGCTAAGTGAAGGGATAAGTCACGTCCATTAATGGTTTTATAAGTCATGATAGTTAAATCATGCTCCTGGATCTTGGAAAGCCAATGTGCAAGCTTCCCTGAAAGATAAGTCTATGAGAGAAAAAACTTGACAACAAGTAAAGGGACTTTTACCAGCATGTGCTTACCTAAGATAAAGTGGCGAAATTTTTCAACAACTTTAACAAGAGCGAAATCATGTTTTTCAATATAAGAATATTTAAATTCATCATCTGACAAGATTTGACTCATGTAAGCTATTGGTTTCTCGTTAACTTGGTCATCACATTGCATGAGGATAGCATAAATTGCTTCCTTTGTGGCATTAGTATATATAATAAATTCTTTCTCAAAATCTGGCTTCGCCAAAACTGGTGTGGAACTGATTTCTTTCTTGATCCTTACGAAAGCATTTTCGACTTCGTCATTCCAAGAAAATGATCGATCTTTCTTAAGTAGATTGTGAATTGGTTTGACCATTACAAAAAAATTAGGAACAAACCTACAGACAAAGTTGATAATACCCATAAAGGCTTGAGCCTCCTTTTTGGAAGTAGGAGAAGGAAGATTTAGGATAACAA
Source organism: Picea sitchensis (assembly GCA_010110895.2). NCBI lineage: Eukaryota > Viridiplantae > Streptophyta > Pinopsida > Pinales > Pinaceae > Picea > Picea sitchensis. Next base: position 95,348 of record SNQJ01S0025571.1, read on the forward strand.
CAATCCTTCGGGATCTATGCTTATTCCTAAATCAGAGACAATGTGTCCAAGGAGCTTTCCCTTGGTAACGTCGAATATAGACTAAGAAGGATTTAAAGAAATGTCGAATTCCCTGCATCGCATGAGAACCTTTCTAAGATGACTAAAATGATCTGACCATTTACTTGAATACACAGTTAAGTCATCAAGATAAATCTGAATAATTTTGTCGATCATATCGTCAAAATATTTTTGCATAGCTCTTTGGAAAGTGGAACCTGCATTATATAAGCCAAAAGGCATACGTTCATAAGCGAAAGCACCCCAACGTGTAATAAAAGTGGTTTTATATTTATATGTCCTTTTTACCTTGATTTGATTGTAACCAAAAAAACCGTCAAGTAAGGACATCATCTGTGACCCTGCAACTTGCTGCAAAATCATTTCCATATTAGAAGAGGAAAATGGTCTTTTATGATAGCTCTATTTAATACGTGAAAATCAACACATAATCTGATCTCACCAATCATTTTCCGAATGTGAACCAAATTGGAAACCTACTTAGAATACTTAACAGGAAAAATTATCCCAGCTTTCAAGAGTTTTTCCAACTCCTTCTGAATGGTTGCTTCCATTGCAAAGTTAATGGGTATTTATTTTTGCCTAACCAATTTTATGTCTTCCTTGATAGGAATGGCATGCTGTATAAGAGCAGGATCAAAAACACGAATATCCTCATAAGACCAAGCAAAAACATCTTGAAATTCACGAAGTAACTCAGTGAACTTCAATTTTTCTTCATCTGAAAATTTGGCAGCTATCTTAACATTCTTTGGACAATCGGGTGTCCAATGTTCAAGGAAATGATTTCACCCAATTTCCTTTTCGACTCCTCTTCTTGATGTTTTTGTTTGTTTCCTACATCACTCGATGAAAATGAACTTTATAGAGGAGTCAACCCTTTGGAATTTTGTTATATTCCATGGATATAATCTCCTTGGGCTTATAAGGTTCATTTTGTATGAAAACACAAATTCTCTCATCACTAGGGAATACCTGCCATGAATCTACATTGTCAGGGATATGAGGACGATGCAAAGATTGAAAGGTGCAATCAAGTCCTTGTGGCAGAAGTTTTAGAGTAGGATAAGCTGCAAAAACAACTAACCTATCAACTATTGAGTTCAATTCCCTTTTAACACGAGTGATGTTGAAAGATAGCAAGTTCGAGATAAGCACCCAAACAGTTTGGGTCTAGCGTTTCATTAACTTGTTTCTAGGAGAATATATCTTCCGTACAAGGTTTACAACAAGTTCAGAGTCCCCAAAAACTGTAAGGTGACCACAACCTAAATTATAGGCATTTTCAATGCTTAGCAGTAACGCTTCAAATTCGGTGACGTTGTTTGTGCAAGAAAACTCTAACCTATAGGAAAAGTTGTGTAATTTACCCATAGGAGAGTATAAGATAATGCCAGCTCCATTTCCTTCATTGGAGGATGAACCGTAAAAGTGCATATGCCACATCCTATCCTCTAGGTCGATTTGTTCCAAGGTAGTGTTGTCCTCATTTGCAAAGATGTAATGCACTCCTAGGTCCTCCTCGATCTAATTTACATTAGGTCGCGAGATGCTTTCTATATAAGGTGAAATTCTTCCCTCCCTTAGGACTATGATGTTCTACCCATTCCAAGGAATGAATAAGTGTCTCATCGAGTGAGAGGTATCGACCTGTCAAGGCTTGCTAGTATCTTCCTAATATGATTGAATAATTACTCACTGGCATGTCAATTACCTGAATATTAAGGGTTGTCCTTATTTCAGGATGCATGCACAAAACCAAGGTCACGTCCTTGATTTCACCTATGGTCGATTTTTGTAAACTATTATAGGAGAGAATGATTCTGGTGTTTTCAATTGTACAGGACATGCCTATCTCTTCCATAATAATTTTTGACATTACGCTTGGGCCCGAACCGTCGTCAATCAGACAACAATGGGCTATTTTGTGCATAATCTTTACAGAAATGAAAAACAAGGGATTTTTTACAGGGTGTCTAAAATTATGTACACCTACTTTATTTGCAGTTGAGTCCTCTTCATCTACCTCTTTAGAGAGATTGGCTATGATGGAAGCATTTCCTTCCATGAAAATTTTCAGATTCTTTTGTTGCTCAGGGACGAAAACCATGTCTAGGAGGGTAGCATCGGCTTTAATATTAGCCAATTGATTGAGAATGTTGTATTTGGAAGAGGGAAGAGGGGAAGGAGTTCCTTGACTATCCATAGTTTTAGTAACTAGTACAATAACAGTGGATGAAAATGATCTTGGGCTAGAAGAAGTGCGAGGGGGATGATATTTTCCTTTTGGAGAATAAGATTTATTCCTAGTGTTTATGATCATGGAATCCTCTCATTCTGTGAAATATTGGACAACAATAGTAGTTTCAGGCCTTTTACCAAATATTTTATCTTTGGAACACTTCTTTACCTCACAAGTACTTTCCTCATGGTGTTCCTCGCAAAATTTACACCAATTGCGAGGCATGATCGCTTTAGGATGAAAGTTGTTTTCATTAGGATTACTAAAGGGTGGTGAAGAAGAAGATGAGGCCCAAGGGGAAAGTGAAGGGAAATTTCCCTTTCACTCATACGCTATCATTCAATTATTCATGTCTTGTACAAGCTTTAAGAGGGAGAACATGTTCGTTTGTTTAACTAAGTCTCCCCGGGGAAGACCTGTTTCTCTCAAGTTGTTCTTCATACTCTAGACAAGTATGCAGAGCAGAACCAAGATTTTTGATAGATTTTTCTTCAAGCCTATGACGATAGGGGTAATGTAGATCATTATAGTAATGCACAAAAGAGGCTTGGTTCTAAGGGCGAATAAGTTCGGGAATTTGGTTATATAACTTGGTGAAACGTAAGTTGAAAGACTTGATAGTCTCACCGTCTTTATAAGCAATGTTATTGTACTCCCGTAACTTATTGGTTGGGATATTAGACTTCCCATAAGTAGATTTGAACCAATATACTAACTCCTCCCAAGTGGAAATAATCTTGGGAGGAAGATCAAATAAATCAGCCATTGCTTTCCCTTCAAGGGAATTAAAAAATAAGCGCATACAAGTGTCATTGTCATTGGCTCCTATGTTGTGACAGGCATTATAAAATTCCACCAAGTGTTCATTCGTAGTGACCATTATTTCCTAAAAATCTAGGGATATGCTCTTTGAATTTTGGAAGTGGACAAGTAGCAGGTGTTAGGTTCATAGGAGAGGAAACATGCCACTGAGTAGTAGTAGCATCTTCTTCAAATTGAAAGAGACCATACTTATTTATGAACTTAGTGGGATTGGTGGTAGATTGTACATGGACTTGATGACTATACAAGCTACCAATCACTGACGAGGTTAAAGGTTGATATGAAGAAGCACCTCCAGTGCCACCAGAGCCACCACTAAATGCCATCTTATGAACGATAGGTAAGGGAGAGAAAGACGAACTCGTTGAATCAGACAAATTTCTCCTTAGAGTACCTTGTTGGGTTGACAAAACAACGTTTCTTCTTCCTATTTCAGCAATAGGGTTGATCTCAGGTGATAAACCTCTTCTTCTCCTAGAGTTGCGAGGGTTTAAGGACATGAAAAGAAGATAAAAAATTTAGGAAAAAGAAAGCTATGGATGATTCCTAGGTTGTCTTTGCCTAGCTTCCCAGTGTTCTCAGACATTTATTTATTGTTCAATCACTGCCCATGAGTGTTCAATCTCAACCTGGGTATTAGCGGTCTCTAAGATGGTATTGAATAAGGTTAAATCAAGGTTGGTATGATCTTTAAGACTGGGCTCAATATTGGGTTGCCTTGTAACAAGTACTGTCATGAAAAAAAGAAAACAATCAAAGAATCAAAAGAAGAAATATGAATATATGCAATGATAATCAAGAATACAATCAACCAGAGAGATATGGAATGTCTCCCTAGTATGGTTGCCAAATAAATGTTGAGGAAAATATATGATTTATCTTTCTCAAGCATTTTTGAATCCTATCTCGCTAAGACAAGATAGTCGAGAATATCACCCTATGTTTTATAGCCTCAAAAAATATTTCTCAATCCACAAGTATCAATTACAAGGGCTTGGGATGATTTTTTAAATGAAAATATTGTTGCAAAATATGAAATTTTTATATAATTTTCTGAAAATATACAAATTACAGAAAATAAATGTGGAGGTCAAAAGAAAAAATAACCAAGTCATATATTCGCACAAATGAGACATAATAGAAATCTCTTTATTTCATTCCAAGAAATCAAAGTATCTTTCTCTTTACAAAATTATTGTGAGGGCATGGACCAACGTCAATTTAGATATCCCCGATGAAAACCTTACAAAATGACTCTGACAAGAAGTAAAAACTGAACTTTAAAATCTGGATCAACTTGCCATAGGTTGTTGCCAATTTGACTCTGCACAATATGCTTTATTAGTTATGAAAATTAATCCATAAACAGACAAGTATACACAAACTATCAAAGATAGATTGACACCTTTGAAACAAGCATCTAAATGATATGGTTCATCTTTGAACCTTGTTGTCTACAATAGGACCCCGCTGTCAAAAAAGAGAATCAGGTCTTTAATGAACTGAATAATGAATGAAAACTGAACTATCTCATGAAAACAAAAGATCAAACCTTAGTATTGCTTTCTCCTTATATTCTCCCCTTGTTCTTCCTTCTCATTTGGATTTTATGCATTCCAAATCAGTTGAAGTAGTTCAACTACCTCCTTTAGTTAAGTTAATTAAACTTAACTAATTTTAGTTTAGGGAAAGTAATAATAATAATAATAATAATAATAATAATAATAATAATTAAGGGTCTTTATGAAATAATAAATAAGTAGGTGAGACCCCTTATGACTCCTTTTTTTTATTCTTTACAAAAATAAACACAATTAGATAACCATTTAAATACATGCCTCATTGGAGCTCCCATAAATATTTCCAAAATTTGAATATTAAATATCAGAAATAATTCAAATTATATACAAAATATGTAAATAACCACATTATCCAAAAAAAAATAGTTTGTTGTCCAAAACTTTCTACGGTCCATTGTCTTCAACAAATCAACCATAAACACATAAATTAAAATCCTTATTTGCCACTTTGAGAGGCAAATCTTCTTCTGTCGCTGTTGTCCCCTTTGGACTTCCTAGAATTAACCTTAGGTTGATTTGAACCTTGAGGATTAATCTCACTAATAACATGGGAACAATCATCCCTTAGGTGCATACGAGAGGAAACTAATTTAGCTGAGTCATTTGAATAAGATGAGGGGGAAGAAACAACTTTACCTATGTCTTGCACATGGGAAACCTCGATTTTAAGTCATTTGCTATCATGAGAGGACTGAACAGGTGTATGTATAGGGGAAATTTGAGAATTTGGATTTACAGGTGGAGGAGGAGGAAGCAATGAAAATTTGGGCTAGCCACGATGGTGGGAGACTTATCGATGGACAATATCTCGCCATCCATATTTTTCGGGAACTTCTGGTTGCATAGATACATGGGGAGGCACAAGAATACCAAGGATATTTTGAGGTTGGAAGGGAAGCCTCTCTCGTCTAGGATGAACTATCCCTTTCCCAATCCAATTGAAGAACCCATCTTGAAAAAACTGGTTCAACTCCTGAGGATCGACATCAAAATGAATTGAGAATCTGGGCCTTCTAGGCCCTCTGTCCCAGTTACCTCTTCCCCTATTGTTTTTTCCATGACTACCTTTGCTGAAGAAACTCATCATGTATGCAAAAATTCATTAGCAGCTAGCCCTTAACAAACCATACATGACATTCTCTTTATATGAAACAAAGTGTGGCTCAGAAATTGACATAAGACCCATGTAATTCAATCCATAATAAACTATTTAATAATTTCCAAGTGAGCAGGGAGTGAAATAGGGTTCATGGGATATCTGAAGGGATTATAATGAGAGAAAAAGTGGTAGCATGACAGGGAGTAAGAACGCAAGTACTTCTCAACAATTCATTAAATAACTAACTGTGCAATCAATACCAAAATATATCAACTGCCACCTATTGTTGTGTCATATCTTTATCACTGTCATACAAAGTTTTAAATCTATTTTATAGAATAGGGCTTGTAAAAATGAAATTGGGATCATGAGGGGGGTATAATGAGAGAAAACATGATAGTATGAGAGGGAATAATACATATATTGTTCATAAAAAATAAATTAAATCAAACAATAACCATAAATCTATTCAGACCCAAAATCCAATAAGCATCCACTTTAAAACCAAAATCATTTAACTGTCCTTTATTTATAGACAAAAGACTTGTTGACTTCAAAATAACAGATAATTCAATTGCTAAGAATACTTCAATTATAGCAGTCTTTGCATCTTATACAATAACTATGCAACATGATATTAACATCATTTCCAATTTCACCATAACATCATAACCATTTGAG